>CM076583.1:158868739-159144719 GCA_034641835.2 Pinus albicaulis | reverse complement strand
TCAAGCTTTGTATTTGTTGTTTGCTAGCCATAGTTAGGCTTTGTTCTGTTTTAGTATTTGCATTTGACATTTTCCATCCATAATTTAGGCTTCACTCTGTTTTTAACCAATAGCTTCTTCTCACCAGCATTTAGTTCCTTCCCTTGTGAACATAAAACCATAAAAAAAAAAACCAAAAACATCATAAAAACACTAGACACAACGTAGTGAGAAACAAACACCTAGGCACATATAGTGCACCACACTTCAGCAGTTTACCAACCCTGGTTGAAAATTAATGAACTTAATTTAGGAGACTAGGTTGAGCACAAAAATTTTGGCGCCATTGCTGGGGAAGTGTAACTAGGTAGCCTTATTTCTTAACTCCCAAAAACAATTATATGCATAGAGAGAGAGACTCAAGGGGTAGATTCATAAGAAGTAGCAACAGAAGCTTGATCCCTAGAACACCACTTGTTTCATCTAGACCAAGAGCCAGTACACCTCCAACTCAGACCTACAATCCATCCCTTACTAATATTAGACTCCTAGAGGACTTAGGATCAGATATTCCATTAGAAAGACCTTCCACTTCATCCACTGAACCTGCCTTAGAAGAAGATTCAAGGACCCTTGCTAGAGACACAAACTTTTCCACTTCCACAGAAGAATAAACTATGGCAGAAGAAGGGGGAGGAGGAGTCTTTAATGGAGAACACACATTATTTGGAGGGGGTAGAGGTAGAGGTAGAGGAGAAGGAGGTAGAGGTGCAGAAGGTGAAGGAGGAAGAGGAAGAGGTAGAAGAGAGATGGGAAGCTCTTTTGGGTTTCCTATGGTAGATGAAGAAACTAATACAACTATGAAAAATATTTCACCCTCTGTCCTTCCAAAATTCTATGGATTTAAAACTAAAGATCCTCAAACCTTCCTATTTGAATTTGATGTCCTGTGTAGAACTTATGACTACTGAAAAGATGCTCAAAAACTTAAATTATTTCCTTCAACATTGAAAGGAGCAGCATTGAAGTGGTTCATGAGTTTGATCAACAGTTATATTAGGACATGGGAAGACATGAAACGAGCATTTCTATAGAGGTATTTGGATTATTGTATTCTATTCAATCATAAGGAGGAAGTGCTTAAGATGTTACAAAAAGAAGATGAAAACTTGGAAGATTTGTTGGAGAGATTTCATTACAACATCAAAAGAGAAAAAATGGAAAACTTAGATCAAGACACCTTAAAAGCTCTCTTGTTGAAAACAATTAGAGATGAATGGTTGGATATCCTTAACATGATGGGAAAAGGGGATATATCTCAGCTCACATTACCTGAAATAGCTGAGTTATGTATCAACCTTTCAAGAGGGAAATCTAAAACTGCAAAAGGTCTAAGAGATCCTGCTCTTGCATGGGTAAGTAAGTATGCTTCTGGGACAGTAAGTAGGGCAGAGATAGGGCATATGCTTGATGAATTCAAATCTGACATCTTAGGGAGTCTTAATGAACAAATAGACACCCTTAAGTTACAAAACAACCAAAAAGCTGAATCTGATGCTTTAGCAATCTGTTGTCCCAGATGTAGAAAGAAGCATGCCTTAAGAGAGAGTCCTTTGGATGCAAAAGTTGTAGAGACCTGTGTCATTTGTTTAAAAAAACATGAGACCAAGATTTGTCCTTCACTTCCTAGTCTTAAAGCTGTCTTTCAAGAGGAATTTCCTACAAGTTCCACATAATCTCTTAATTTTGTCTCTAGAAGGCCTTGGCAAGGACCTCAAACACAAGGATTTCATGATCAAATGTATAATCAACCTCCACCAAATTGAAATTCTTGGCAGCAACCTTGGCCCCAATTTCAAAATCAATTTCAAGCTTGGGCACAAGGGGCACAAAATCCCTACGGAAGATACTCTCAGTACTATCAGTATCCACCATCCTATCCACCATATCCACATTTTCCTCAACAAAAAAATCCTCAACATAAAAATCAACCACTTCCATTACCATTTCCTCAAAAATCAAATCAATTGCCAGCTCAACCCATACCAAAACCCAACAATAAATATCCTCAGAATACATATATGATAGAAGGCCAACAGTTTCCAACTTATTTAATTACTCCTCTAGATCTTAGTGATGTTCAACTTAGGTCTGGAAGAATACTTGAAAAGAGGAAACCTTATGTGATTATACAAGAGCAAGACAACTCTGAGGAAGATTCTCTACGAGAAAATAAAAGTATTGAAAAAGACACATCTTTTCAAGACCCAAACATTGAAAAATCAAAACAAAAAGAACCAATAATTTCAACTCCTTTATTAGAGCAGCCATCAACATCCATTCCTACACCTCCTTTTCCAGAAAGATTACAAATTGATAGAGGTGTAGAAAAACAAATCATGGTGCCTAATTATGATTTCCTAGATGAGCTAAGAAATGTTTGCAATGGAATTCCATTATTACAAGCCATCAAGAAGTAATTTTAGCAAAGACAATAAAGGAGTTGAGCATGAAGAAAACAAGAAAAGAATAAGAGAGACAGAGTCATTTGGCAGGAAAAATAGCAGATATCATGATGCGTAAGAGTGCTATTCCAAAGTATCTAGACCCGGGAAATCCAATTATTAAAATACACATCAATGGAATTGAGATCCAAAACACACTTATTGATTTAGGAGTAGAAATCAATATCATGAGTAGACAAATCATGGATAAAATAAAACTTCCTAATATTCTTTTTACACCCACATTATTACAGTGTGATGAATCTGTGATCTGGCTTTGATGGGGTAATAGAAGACATTCCGGTGTCCTAGATTCTTGGGGCCACCCTATAGTTTCCATGATCCTGCTCAAAGGCATAGGGCACCCTATATTAGGAAGACCTTGGTTGGCTATAGCTGATGCTTTCATTAGTTGTAGATCAGGTGATATGTACATCTCTGATGGTAGTTCAACTAAGAAATTCACTTTGTATCCTCCAGCAAGGACAATTACAGATTTAGATGATACTCAATGGATAGAGGATGAAGAAGACTTATAACCTCTCTTCACAATTTCAGAAATTAGTGAAGATAGTCAAATTCTGAATACTTTAGAAAACTTTGAATCCTCTTCGGAACATAAACATGAACAATTTCAAGAAGAATCCAACATTGATTTTTTTTCATCAAGGCAGATGTCTCTCTATTCCATGGATAAATTTGGCAGCTCTACAATTGAGATATTTCCAGGAAAAACTTTAAACATAAACAAGAACCTAGAGAAATCTCAACAAGAAGAGCTAGTCAAGATATTACAGAGACATTCTTCTGCATATGCATGGGAGTACAATGATATGAAAGGGATAAGCCCTAAGACTTGCACTCATCACATCTACATAGAGGAAAATTGTAAACCAATCAGACAACCTCAAAGAAGGATGAATCCAAATCTTAGGGAGATTGTTAAAGAAGAATTGCAGAAATTATTGAATGTCAACTTTATCTATCCTATTTCAGATAGTCAGTGGGTTTCTCCTTTGGTAATTGTACCAAAGAAAAATGGTAAATGGAGGGTATGTATTGACTACCGAGAATTAAACAAAGCTACTCTTAAAGATCATTTTCCCTTACCTTTTATAGATCAAGTGTTAGATACATTAGCTGGCAAAAAGTACTTCTCATTTCTAGTTGGGTTTAGTGGTTATAATGAAATTCAAGTAGCACTTGAGGACCAAGACAAAACCACATTTACCTGTCCTTGGGGTACCTATGCTTACCGAGTATTGCCATTTGGATTATGGAATGCACCTGCAACATTCCAAAGGGCAGTATTAGGAATTTTTTCAGATCTAATATATGATTGTGTAGAGGTATATATGGATGATTTCACAGTTTATGGAAACACATTTGAAGAAGCTTTAGCAAACTTGGAAAAAGTTTTAAAGAGATGTCAAGAAGAAAATCTTTCACTTAGTCATGAGAAATGTTTCATGATGTTTACTGAAGGTATTGTTTTGGGGCATCACATTTCAGGGGATGGGATTAGAGTTGATGAGTTAAAAGTTGAAGTCATCTCTAACTTATCTATTCCAAGTTGTCAAAAAGATGTTAGGAGTTTTCTAGGATTTACAGGATATTATCGGAGGTTTATAGAAAACTTCACCAAGATAGCATCTCCACTCTTTAAATTGCTTACCAAAGACTGTGAATTCAAATGGAATTCTGATTACCAGTTAGCCTTTGAGACCCTAAAAACAAAAATTTTTAAAGAACCTATTTTAAGGGGACCTAACTGGAAGTTACCTTTTCACATTTCAACAGATGCCTCAGATACAGCTCTAGGAGCAGTATTGGGACAAAAAGACCCGATTCCTTATGCCATCTACTATACCAGTAAAAATTTGACTCCTACAGAGTTAAACTATACTGTAACTGAAAAAGAGTTTTTAGCTGTTGTTCATGCCATAAACAAATTCAGACACTATATAACAGGCTATGAAAGTTTTGTTCACACAGATCATTCTGCAATTAAATACTTAATGAACAAATCAATTACTAATGGAAGAGTTATAAGATGGTTATTACTTTTACAAGAATTCAACATTACCATTCTAGATAGGCCTAGAAAACAAAACACAGTAGCTGATTTCCTATCTAGACTCCAAAACATCAAAGATGACACTCCAGTTGAAGATCAATTTCCTGATGAATATCTTTTCTCAATTTCTACTCAGACTCCTTGGTTTACTGACATTGCTAGTTATTTAGTTTCAAGGAAATTTCCTTCAATAATGAATGCAAGAGAGAAAAGAAAAATCATTTATGACAGTGCAAAATATTCATGGGTTGCTAATGAGTTGTACAGGACAGGTCCAGATTTTATCATTAGGAGATGTGTTCGGGAAGATGAAATGCCTGAGATTCTCAAGGCATGTCATGATGAACCTTGTGGCGGACATTTTGCTGACAAGAGGACAGCCTATAAGATCCTTCACTTAGGATATTATTGGCCATACTTGTTTAAAGATGCTAAAGAGTATGTCAAAAGGTGTGACAGTTGCCAAAGGGTAGGGAAACCTTCTCCTTCAGGTGAGATGCCATTGCAGCCTCGGGTACATATTGAACCTTTTGAAAAATGGGCTCTGGATTTTGTAGGACCTATTAGTCCTCCATCAAGACAAAAGAGATATATATTAGTTTGCACTGATTATGTTACCAAATGGGTAGAGGCCAAGCCATTACTTTTTTCTAATGAAGCATCTGTAGTTAATTTTCTTTTTTAGGATATTTTTACTCGTTTTGGTGTCCCAAGGGAAATTGTTACAGATCGAGCTCAATTCACATCAAGGCTAGTGGAACAAATGATGGAGAGGTACAAAATCAGACACAGAAAATCTACTCCCTATCATCCACAAGAAAATGGTCAAGTGGAATCTACTAATAAGGTTATTGAAGGGATCCTAACAAAGACTATCCATTTACATAGAAAAGATTGGGTAGATAGGCTTCCTGAAGCCTTGTGGGCCTATAGAACTACATGGAGAAGCACAAAAAACCATACTCCTTATGAACTTGTTTATGGAAAGCAAGTTTTGTTTCCCATAGAGTTCTAGATTCAAACTTTCAAAATGGCAGTTCAGCTAGGACTTGATCTATCAGAGGCACAAAAGCATAGATTGGAGCAGATTAATGAATTGGATGAGATCAGACAAGATGCAGTTCAGAAAACCAGTATAGTCCAACAGCAGAGGGCTAGATGGAATGACAAGTACATCAAAGAAAAGAATTTCAAAGAAGGTGACTGGGCTGTCTTGTTTGATTCAAAGTTCAAGGATTTTTAAGGTAAATTTCAAACCCATTGGCTTGGGCCATATGAAATTGTCAGAATTTTTGACAATGGAGCAATAAAAATCAGGACAGTAGATGAAGAAGAGGTTACTTTTCTTGTGAATGGTCATATATTGAAGTTGTATCACAAAACACTCTCAAGAGAAGAATTTGTCAAGAAGTTCCAGGAAAACAGTGATGTGAAGATAATGAAGAAGAATCTTTCTTCTTCATCAACTTAATCAAATTTTCTGAAGTCGAACTTATTGAAAAAAAAATATATATATATATATATATATATAAAATAAAATAAAATAAAGTATAGAAATGAAAACCAATCATTGATTGGCATGTTTATACAGAAAAGATGGAGTGAAAATCAGAATCTTTCTGACACTCTAACTTTTCCATTTTGTTTTTTTACAAGCAGCTGTTACAAAAGCATAAGTGCAGATCCATTTCACTTATGATCCATCTTATTTCACTTCATTTCATTCCATACTTCATTTATTTCATTCCATTCATTCATATCATATCTAATTCCATTCATTCATCCACACTTCATCCATTTCACTTCATGGTCCACTTCATTTCCATTTCAGATCTTTAAGTTTGATCTCCTTTCTGCAATTGAATAATACACAGCAGAAATTGCAGGGCACTTTTTCACTCCATTTCATAAGTTGTGATCCATCCCACTCCATCATTCACTTCATACATATTCCATTATACCATATTTCATCATCCATCTTCACTCATTCCATACAACATTCCACTTATATTCCAAACCATTCCATTCCATGTTTCAAGTTCTCTACAAGTACATTCTGTAGCTAATCAGACTTTCTGCAACCAGACAGACATCCTGCAACTACAGATCTTGAAGGCACTGACCAGCAATCATTTAATTTGCAACAAAATGATCCTGCATATCCAAGAACAAGCCAAGATTAAGAAGGTTATGAAGACTCAAAAATTGATGATTTTCAGGAGAAAACAAAGCATATGAAGATCACAAGAAAATCAAAGCAAAGGAAAAGGTATGAAGTGATTATAATGACATATCATGAAAATTTTTAGCATAGTTTAGTTGTATATTATTCAAAAAGTGTTTTAATTAATTTTTTTGATCTTGCCTCACAAATCTCCCGCAAAAACTTTGGATAAAACTCCTTATGATTCCACCACTTCAAAACCCATATCCGATCATCATTTCAAAATCTAAACGGTTAAAGTGCTAAAGTGATTGGATTGGTCACGTCAATAAGCATTTAATGATGGTTTTGAATTCGTTACAAAATATCTCCGCGGTATTTTCACTCATTGATTCATTTTCTTCACCTCACCTCATTAATTCATTCCGTAACCATTCCATATCACTCCTTCCCGCAGCCAACTCTTAACCATTTCATTCTGTAACAATCATTGTCACCGTGAAACAGAGGAAACATTTGGGGAGCAAAAACAACTTGTTAACGACCATTCTCATAGTTAGCAGAAAGCTGGTGAATTTAAAATTGAAGAAGAGTTATGGGCCTCATCGTGAGAACAGAACCAGTTGGCACTAAATACTTGGAAGGCTATCCCCAAATTCGAGAAATTTTACAACAAGCAGGATGGTTTCAATTCCTTGAAAAATTCAGTAGCTTCCACAAAGAAGTTACTAAAACTTTTGCAAGATCTTTTAATGGGGCCGAGGTTGAAGTTGGAGATATTAAACTCACTATCACAAAGGCTTTTATTTCAGAAGCAACAGCACTACCTAGACAAGGAGAAAGGTGGTTTAAGAACAGAGAATTCCATAATGAAGCATGGAAACAGATACTCAAGTCACCAGGTATGGATGTCACTGTTTTTAAAAAGGGTATCCCTAGTTCTGCATTAAAGAACAAATGGAAAAACATGTTGCTTATCCTACAAAAATTCATCACTTGTGAAGGTCGATATGGTACTTTCTATGTTTACCATATTAGGTTGATAATGCATTTCCTAGAAGAAGAACTTAATTTTCCCTATTTCTTGCTTCAAAGTTTAAAGAAATTGGCTTCAAGTGTCCAAAAGAGAATTCAATTTCTGGAGACAACCTTATACCACCATGGTTTAGTCAAGATTTTGATTGAACATCATTTGAGAAAAATAGGGGATAATTGGGATAACTTCTTGGTGAGAAATCACTTTGAGGAACCAAAGGAACCTCCACCTGAACATGAACCTACAAAAAGAAGCAGAAGATGGAGATCCTCCAAAACCGAAATTGGTAAAACAATACAATAAAGCAGTGAAGAAATGATCTCTGAAAAATTAGTTTAGATTAAGAAGCAACTTAAGAAAGAGAGGGTCATAAGAAAATTTGCCAGAGAAAAAGGAGAAGGGCCATCTCAACCGAGGAGGAGCCACAGACTGAGAGGCATACTAAAGAAAAAAAAATTTAAACAAAATGGAGTTATAAACATAGAAGATGAAGAAAAAACTACTGAGGAGGATTTTGATGAAGAAGTTCCAGAAATTGATCCTGCACAGCAAGAAATTTACAACTATGTTGAAACATTCGAGAGAAAAGCTTTAGAGAGTAGAGACAGAACCCCTAGTCCTCCACTGTCCAAAATAGATGTGCTAAGAAGAGATAAGTACGAGCTAGAAGTAATTAATATACATATCAGGACTGAGAATGATATTCTAAGGGAGCAAGTTAAACTAAAAACCAGTATGAACTCAACCCTGTCTCTACAAATGGACAAAGTGGAAAAGGCCAATGAAAAGTTGAAAAAGAGGAACAAAAAGTTAATCAGGGCACTTACCAATTTAAGGTTCAAGTTAGTCATCAGGAAGCCCAGAAGGCCTTTAACTACTAGGCAGAGCAGAAGAAGAGGGTTGGATGTTCTTGCAGAGGTCTCTGAGTTCATGGAATAGTTGCATGAGGACATGCAAGAATCTAGCAGTGGGGGTATGTTCAGCTCCAAAAATGTTCTTTCTTCCACCACATTCCACTCCATTTCTTTTGACCATTATTAATCCCAGGCTCAAATGATCAATGAAATTAGTTAAAATTGCTTTAAGAATGAATATCATGGCTAACTTGCTATGTTTTTTACGATTTTTTCATTGTAGTACTTTTTGAACTGAAACTAGCTACAGAATGCAGACATTCTGTAGCTAGTTGCCAATTCTGCAGCCATCTTCATGTTTAAGCAGGTTTCAGATGTCCTCTTAGGGAAAGCCACACATGTTCATATTCCACGTCATGCCCTCAGCATTTGTTGCTCTCCATGAAGATCGAACGGAATTATGTACGTGGTTATGTACACGGGAACTCAAAATAGGAGATAGACTCCTAATAGGACAAGGACAGTCCAGATGTCCTTTGTCATATTACGATGCCACCTTTAGAGTTCTAGTTCGATTTTAATATGGAAAGATAGTAATCCCTGTATTATCTCAAGTTCTGTTATGTAAATTTGCTATAAATGTAGCTCGGGAAACCGAGAGACGAGGTTAGATTTTCGTTAGATTTTATGGTTGACTGCTAGATATTTGAAGTCCGAGAATAATTTGTTTTGAAGTAATTCCTCTTTAATGAAAGAAGCAACATTTCCTTGAACGTGTTGAGTTGATCTTGAACTAGATTTCGTTCTACTCTGGTGGTAGAGGGCCCCTGCCTCCTGAGCGGCCTTGTTTATACAGTAGATAAGTATTTTAGTCTCGTTTCTATTTCTAGTTTAGGCAAGTTTATGAAGTTTATGTTCATATTTGTTTACATTAATTATCACAGCTAAACTTACTCTAATAAGCTCTTCCAAAATATCATTATGATGAATAAGGCATAGCTGTGGTATTTTCGGTTTGAATTGCATTCTCTTTCGTTAATTATCACAATTGGACTTACTCTAATAAGCTCTTCCAAAATATCATTATGATGAATAAGGCATAAATGTGGTATTGTAGGTTTCAGTTGCTGGTTTACACTAAGTGGCATAGCCAATATTTCTCTTACAAAGCTCTTCCAAAATATCATAAAAATGAGTAAGAAGTAGCTATGGTGTCTTAGATTTTAGTTGTATTTGCTTTCAGTCTTGTGTTTATGTTCAATTGTTGTGAATAATACAGCCACACTTGTTCTCACAAACTCTTCCAAAACATCATTCATACTGAATGAGATGGGCTGTAGAATTCCTTAGGTTAGTTGCATGTTAAGTTAGTTATAGCACTCCGGAGGTAGAATGCATGTGATTCAGCTCTGTCATTTCATTTCCAGTTTGATAATGGCCTTTCAGTTTAACATTGTTCACCGTACTTCAAATAGACTAGTGGCACTCTAGTTTAGTTTTAGCTCGCTGTATTAGCACTCCAGTTTAGTTGCCATCCATTGCATTTTAAATCATATTAGTTGTTAAATTTAAATACCACGGTCTTCATTATTTACAAAACTTCTTTTGTTCCAACCTTACATTAATACACAATCATTTGGACAGGAGTTAGTATCAGTCTAAGACCTAGAGTATTTTGCAACCTTTTTTTACCATTTCAAAAACAAGCCTTTTCTCAAAAGACCATTCTAAAAAGGAAATCTATAACTTCTGAGTGAGGCCTAGTGGTGTTAAATTGAGTTGCAGAATAGAATTAGAAGCTAGTTTAGAATAGAAATCTTATGATGCTACAAATTTCTTTTCCAAATATATTCCAATAGATCTTTAAACATGGATGAGATGTTGTAACATTGTAAGTTGATTGTTTGATTGTTTAGTTAGGAGAACTTCATTTACACTTAACTTGCCCATTTCTCAAGCTCTTCCAAAACATCGTTAATGAATGAATTGGCCAAGTTTAAGCTCATGTTGTGATTTATTTCCTTGAAGTCATTATCAAGATTTGTATTTGTTGTTTGCTAGCCATAGTTAGGCTTTGTTCTGTTTTAGTATTTGCATTTGCCATTTTCCATTCATAATTTAGGCTTCACTCTGTTTTTAACCAATAGCTTCTTCTCACCAGCATTTAGTTCTTTCCTTGTGAACATAAAACCATAAAAAAAAACCAAAAACATCATAAAAGCACTAGACACAACGTAGTGAGAAACAAATACCTAGGCACATATAGTGCACCACACTTCAGTAGTTTACCAACCCTAGTTGACAATTAATGAACTCAATTTAGGAGACTAGATTGAGCAGAAACAGGAACCATAACCAATATTCGCTTATTGTTAATCAATCAAAGGAAAATTACAACCAAGTTCTGACATTGAATTCTCCTTCGGAGGGTCGCCAGCATAACACGTCTCGAAAAGCCTATCAAGGATGGGACAAACCTCTCTCTTCGGATATTGACAATAGTCTCCTTGCTTGAATTTTGCCTTAAGGGAATTATGGAGACTCTTGCAGCATAAGGCTCTTGGGAATTTGGGAACTTGAAGACTAGCTTGCAAAGGAGATGAGCAAGCTTTTATAGATGGAGGAAGGGGAGTTGGAATCCCTATAATCATGGAATTGGCCCTATCATCAAGGAAGCTTCCATGAGAGGTGGCAAACCACTTCCTCTGTATGGAAATCCGTAGCCAAACCTCCCAACTCAAGATAGATAGCAGTCCATGAATTTGTTAGGACGAAACTTCCGCCATTTATTTTAAAAAACACTCCTTAAATTGGCTGGCGCGAGTGCGACTCTGGGAAAGAGCGCCACTTGGCGTGCCCTCTTTGAAGGATTTCCCCCATTGGCATGGGTGATGAACTAGATACCCACGCCAATATTGCAAAAAGGGGTGTTTTTAGGGTTTTTCACAAGGAGTTGTCTTCAGGGCAATGAGAGTACATGTTTAGGGGAATGCCATGAAAGTGTTTTCAAGTTATGACACTGCTCACAGGTCACATAATGAGCCCTCCAATTGTGCGGGATGGGGAATTGCAGGGATGGTGACAAATTGCTATGTAACATATGCCCCCTAAAGTATGAGGCCCAAACGAGAGAGAGGGGTGAAATGCTTTACGAGAACGTGTCCGACTGAAAACTCCGCTGTCGGAAAACCTGCCTGAAGAAGTACAACTGATTTCTCAAATACATGATATATACGTGGTATGGGCGTAGCCATCCATAACAAAGTATACAATAATCCAGATCCAAGGCATGGATGTAGCCATCCAGTAAGGATCGATAAATAGAATCAGGTATGGTCGCAGCCATCCAATCAGTGAGTCATGTAACTAATCATAATAATCCACAAAATCGCAGCCTGGATTATAACGGGCAGAATCCAAATCAGGGTCTTGTGCTCCATCTCCAGCCGAACAAAGTACAAGTTCAAGCATGCGAATAAGTGAGCTGAAGTCAAACATGCAAGAACATCGTCTGATTACCAGCCAATGATGAAAGCTGTTAACAGACGCGAGAGGAACCACCAATAATGACAATGGCCCTCAAGGTACTACAGGTACAATCTACGGCATGTGAATTAATGAGCTGGCGTCGAACACCCGTATAATCACTCGAACGGAGGCCAATGATGAAAACCTCGTGTCGAATGCGAAGAACCTGCCATTTAGGCATGCAGGCTCCAAGGTACCAGAAGGGAGTCTCTAGATCAGCTTCCTGGATAATGAGCTGAAGTCGACAGGAAGTGACCTTGATCGAAGGTGGGCCATAGTGTTTCCCACATCATCGACGCGAGACAGAGGAACATAATGTCTTTGTGAATCACGATAAGATGAGAATCAGAGGAAGGTTGGTACTTGCAGAGGTCAACTTCTCTTGAACATATGGCGGCACGACAGTGAGTTTGGCAGTATTTGACATCAATAGTTCAAAGGTCATGGCGACTAGGCAAAGAGTAGATGAGAGGTCAAAAGGGATTACCCAAACCCATGGAGGCAAGTGAAAAACGAGATGAGATGTCCCCAACCCGACACGAATGCAGACAAGTGCCATGCTCTAGAGCGACATACTGCCAACACGACAATGATCCTGGTTCCATTTTTCCCCACCATTTCTGGCGAGTACCCCAATTATTTTTGATAAAAAGCTTGAAGGGGATAGAATATTCTTGTAATATAAGTCCGTTCTTCGGACAAATCCATCCTAGTACATTTAACGAGCCCTAGGAAGGAGCGACTCGAATAGCATCATTACGATTGAATCTGATGTCATCAGGGTTTAACGAGTCTGACAAAGGAAGAACTCGGCGTCTTTTCATATTTAGGGAGTTTGAAAAGACAGCGGAAAAGTAAACTCCAACGGTCCCTTTTTTGTAAATAGTTTCTCAGACCCGAAAAGGTAGAAAACAATATCTAAGAAAACCTCCCAGTCGCGATAGACCAGGGTATTCCTTTTTCGTAAATAATCCATCCCAACCCGAAAAAGGGGTAAACATATACTGGGTAGATGTCGTTTCATAGCCACTTTAACGAGATCGAAATGATAAGGGCCTCAGAAATCTTTTCATGTTTAGAGAGTCAGAAAAGAGCTGAAAGATGACTCCAAAATGACTTTTTCGTGTTTTTACCGAGTCTGAAAAAAGTATAAAATACAACTCGTTTCACCGTTTAAGTCACGTAAAAAACCTACTGCTGCACAGAAAGGCAAGTGTAAAATCCATTTTCGACAAAATATATTAAAATATTAATAAAAAAATGACTTTTAAAACCTAAATAGATTTCAAAAAGTTATAAATAAGTCTCAAATGGTAAAAACAAAATTACTTTACTATTTACCTCATTGGAGAGCAACAGTGGTCCATTTGTGTGCAAACTTCTGACGGCGACTGCGACTGATCCGGGCTACTATTCAGATTCCCGTTCGTTCCAGGTAAGAGGCACTTCCCTGTACTCCATTTTAAACCATTTTTTAAAGTTTCCCATTGCACATTAGACTCCTGTGAAATATTTTTTTAATTTTAGGGCTCCACCCATTGGCGCGGGTATCGGGCACAGACCCACGCCAATGGCCTTTTTCATACAAAGGGCCTGTGTCAACTGGCACGACTGTTAGGAAAATAGTCTCGCCAATGGCGCAATTTAGTTTTCCGCTTTGAATTTCCAATTTGTGGGTGACTCAAATGGATTTTCAAGCATGATAGAGATCTAATCAAGGGTTTTTTACCTTGTTGATGTAGGAAACCGAGTACAATGGTGATCGAATGGAAAGAGAGGGAGCATGGGAAAGAGGATGAATTAGCCATGGAGAATGAAACTTGTATGAATGCCCTCAAGAATTATGGGCTCAAGAAATTCTTCCTGACACCTTGCTTATGAGCTCAACCGGAGCTTCTACAGTACCTGGTCAGTATTTGGGACGAAAATGAAGAAGTATTCAAGCTTCGAGACGAGGTGTTGGAACTGGAGGTTTCTGACGTATACTTCATAACCGGACTGTCGCGCAAAGGTCCAGTGCCCATATTGACAGGGAGCAGACCATCTGGTGAAAAGATGGAGCAGGTAATGGCGAGGGTGTGCCCAAGGGTACAAATTGGATCAGGAAGCGGAAAGGTAGACATTCACACTGTCGAGGATCTAGCACTCAAAGTAGTGCTACACACCATTACGCGGGCCGTAGGATCGCAGGCCCCGCATGAAGCCACCAAAGCCCAACTCCTTCTAGGCTCTGAGTGTATGAGCCCCACATTTTTTGATTGGGCCACTGCAGTAACAGTCAACATCAAGAGGTAGCTGATGAAATGTAAACAAGCCAAACTAAAACAGTTCAGCTACGGTTCCATTCTGGTGTCATTCATCTTGGAACGACGACCTATCTTCCAGGGCCAAGGGGCCATAGTCGCTGAGCCGATACCACGAGAGCCGAGGATGGCTCGTTGGGCAGCACTCATGCCCAGGTCAGGAGGGGGTCAACAGATGTCCTGGAGACCCGAGTTTTTTATGTGGTTATGACGGCAGTTGATTGTGGTCGAGGATTGGCCCTATGCTGGGACCGATTTCACCGGAGATCCCGATCTTCCACTCCTAGAGGGAGATGAGTGGGATGAGGAGTTGGGTATGATACTCTCTTTTTGATTTTTTGTATTTATGATTTTTTTTTGGTAATACATGTTCGTTCTAATGACAGTTGTTATGCGTATGAAGATGTCATCCCAGAAAGGCCCGCGGGTATGTCGCCCATCGCGCGGAGAACCCATGTCGAACATGACCCTCAGGCGGAGGGTGGCGAGGGAGGTGAACTGATTCAGAACCTAGAGGGCATTGCCCGAGGGATCCCAGACTATGCACGGCTAGCAGATGTTCCGCTAGCATACCAGCGACACACTGTAGGGGTGCCCAGTCACCTCCACCGACTGTTGAGACGCTTAGTGCGTGCCGTGACTTGTTATCATGAGCACCATGCAGATTAGACATTAGGGATTTTCTCATGCATATTTTTTGAGAGACATGTCGTCTCCGGTTGTATTAAGACGAACATGTATATTTTGATTTATGTAATGCACACTATGTAAACATTTCGATATATATATATATATATATATATATATATATACATACCTATTTCTAGATGGATCTCTTCACATGTGATGATGTTTTGTTTATAAATTACGCAAATGTCTATCTAAAACCATATTAGCTACTGCATCTGTTAATGTATTCATATGCCTGGGTATGTGTTGATATGTGATATAATCAAAATTTCTCTCCAGTAAATGAATACGCAGATACAAACGTAAAATGGATGGATTTCTTACTTAATAGTGACCATTGAGTTGTAAAACTACAAGTTGTGAGTCTAGATACACAAGTAATTCATAAATGCTGAGGTTTACAACCTCGGTTAATAATTCCAATACAGCACTATATTCCGCGATATTATTTTTAGCAGGACCCAGACACACACCTTGCAGGCTAACCAACTCACCAGCAGGACCATAGATTACCCATGCTGCTGAAGACAAATTCCTGGTACTGCGAGAGGCACCATCCGCGAAACCCACAAATGGAGTAATAGACATCTGCACAATCAGGGAGACCCGATCAGCAGAAATATGCTTACATGCACACCACACCAAACATGCACACAAATGAAAACACACCTATGTACACACACCACACCAAAAATAACTTCAAGCGTAGTATTTTTTCAGGTACAGCCCATTTCTAGGCTACACCAATGGAACTCCCTCATAATCAATGAGCTCATAAGCCCCATTTTTCAATACTTGTTTTATTATGTAGGGCCCATGCCACATAGGTTGGAACTTTCCTTCTCCAAGTTTATCGTGCGCTTGGTCGTATAGGAGGACAAGGTCTCCTTCGACAAAGGAATGTGGAGATACAGATTGATCAAAGTGAGCTTTGACCTACTTCTTTTGTGCCTCAATGACTAAAGCAGCCAAGTGGCGGTTTTCATCCAACCGTTCCAAGTATAAGAGACGCTCTTCTTCAGGAGAAGTGTCCGGTAAAATTTCCACAGCTAATTTCAATGAAGGAATTTCGCACTCAACTGGAAGAGTTGCTTCCAGACCATACACCAGTTGGAATGGTGTGAATCTAGTTGCACTCTTTGCTGACGTCCAGTAGGCCCATAGAGCTGAGAACAATTGGAGGTGCCAATTGGACTTATGAATTCCAACTGTTCGTTGAAGCATTGTGACTAAAACCTTGTTCACTGCCTCAACCTGGCCATTTGCCTGGGGGTAATATGGCATTGAGCTATCGTGTCGTAAGCCCAATCTTGATGTCAGCTCGACCATCATATAATCCCAAAAGTGAGTACCATGATCGGTTACAATGTCCTGAGGGACCCCGAAACATGCAATAATGTGGTTGAAGATAAATTGAGCCATTGTCTTACCGTCAGCAGCTAGTGTAGGCATCGCTTCGGCCCACTTCGTAAAGTATTCTACGGCAATGATTATATATGCATGCCCCCCGGCCAAATGAGGGTTACACATCATGAAATATACACCCCATTTTGCGAAAGGGCCAATTGTAATAACAAGATGCATAGGGAGAGGTGGCGTGTGCATCTTGCGTTGAAAAACCTGGCACGCGTGACATTTGCGGACTGCGACGATACAGTCTTTGAATATGGATGGCCAGAAGTAACCTGCTCGCAGAATTTTCTTGTCAGTGGAATATCCGGACATATGACCACCACAGGCACCACTGTGCTAGTCATTTAGGACCTTTTTAGCCTCTTCCAGGGTGAGGCACCGTCGGAGCACCAAATCTACTCCAACGCGGTATAAAGTATCTCCTACTATACGGTAGGGTTGATACTGATGCCGAATCCGATGTCGGGCATCTTTAGTCAACTCAGACCGAAACGTTGAGGTCTGAATATACACAATAATATCGCCGTACCATGGGTCGCGAGTGCTAATAAGGAAAAGAGTTTTGTTCGGGGTATGATCCTCGGAATAATATGGGGTGGAGTCCGTCAGGAGCGAGCAAATAAGATCCGCAAAAACCAGTGATTTGGTCGACTTAGCAGTGGTGAACTCTAAGTCAAACTCCTGAAGGATAACGATCCATTTGGAGTATTTTCCCCCCAGTAATTATCGAGAAAGAATATATGTCATGGGGTTGCAATCCGAAACCACGATTGTTGTGCGCAACAGGATGTAGTGGCGAAAGCGCTGCACAGCGTGTACTGCAGCTAATGCCAGCTTCTCGATGTGAGCATAACGTGTTTCTATGTCGAGAAGGTTCCGTGACAGATAATAAATGACATGTTCATTTCCATCATCGTCATCCTGCACCAAAACCATAGCTATGGTGCTAAACGCGGCGGCGAGATACAAAGTCAAATCACGGTGATAGTTAGGAGGACGAAGCAAAGGAGCATTAACGAGTAACGTCTTAAGCTTCTCAAAGGATTGTTGAGAAATTTTGTCCCAGTGGAAGGGAACGTTCTGATTTAAGAGACGCGTGAATCCTTTGGCCACCTCAGCGTAGTTCGGGATAAAGCGTCGAAGGAAGTTAGCTTTTCCCTGCAGACTCTGCAATTGATATAACGAGGAGGGTGATGGGAGATTGATGATAGCCTCGAACTTTAAAGGGTCAAGGTGAATTCCGTCTTTGGAGACTATGAATCCCAAAAGACGGTCAGAATCCACGCAAAAGACGCATTTATGAGGATTAAGCATAATATTGTAGCGCCTACAGCGAAGGAAAATCTGGCGGAGGTGTTCAGGGTGGTCCTCTCGCCTAGCTGAGTGAGCTGGCAAGTCATCCAGATAAGGCTGAACGATATGGGCATGTCGTCCAGTTAAGGGAATCTATTCTCCAAACTCAGTCACCTGCTCAAGCATAGGGATGAGCCATGGGTCGTCAGACCTAGAGATCATGTTAACTTGAGCGGTGTGCGGTGGTGGTGCAGGAAAAATACCCATGAGGACGGGGTCTTTGAAGAGACTGGGCCCTACACTGTCAGGGGGATTTGGGATCTGATCCACGTACGAAACGTTGTTCTCGGAGGTGGAGGTGAAGAAAGACAACTGATCCACGGTAACGATTTTTCCCTCGTGAGGGAAATTAATAAGTCGAAAGAGGGTGGACGACACGCATAACATGGCATGAGTCTAGCTGCGACCAAGAAGTATATTGTAGTTAAGCTTGGCTTCAACCACTTCTACTTCTACGTTGACTTTCTTCCCCTGTAAAGTAATCACTAGACTCTCGAGAACACCCAGGGGTTTGGATTCCCGACCATCGAATGCCTCTAGGGCATTGGGAGACGATGAAAGGGCCAGAGAGCCAATGGCCTTCCAGCAAGCGGATGACATGACACAGGTAGAGGCACCTTCATCCACAACGGCCCTATGGATGTTAAGACCGTTGATCCCGATTTGAATAACAAGAGCAATATGATGTGGAAGTCAGGGGGTGAAATTTTCTAAGCCAAAGGTGAGAAGACTAGAATCGGCGGGATCGATTCCACCGATTTCAGATAATAAATCTTTCCGTTGCGAAGGACAACTTTGAAGAAATTCCAATGCAGACATGGCAGAAGGCACCTATGCTAGATCCTCAACAATACTGCAGTGCTGAGCGGCACGGGCATTCGGATTGTAGGAAGAATTTTGTAAAACACCTTTAGAAGGTGGCCTCACAACAGGTTCAGCAGTAGGCTTCTCGATTTCCAACGAACCAGAGACAAGTGGGGGAGGTGGACCATCCACAACTGCCTTCCCCTGTGCCTGACGCGATTCATTATAATCCTTCGAACGCGTAGAAATAGAGATAGGTGCAGCACCGTTCATCATAAAAACCTGGGACCCAAATGGTGCAGATGGTGAAGGTTGTTCAACCATCTGGGTCTGCTGAGACAGGAACTTTTCTTTAAGAACTGTCGGAGTCCCTTTGGAGCCTTTTAGAAGTTGACTAACTTCATATCGTCGTGGAAAATCTTTTTTATAGTGATCTCCTTCACAAATGAGGCAGGGGTACTTCGGTTTGTGTTGGGAACCGTCCTCGGTACGAGGTTTGGACTCTGGCTTTGGGGCATCGGATTTATATTTTCATTTGCCCTTCTTTTTCCCTTTGGAGGCTTTCTCCATAGGATTTGCCTGAACGGCATTAACCTCCACAGTTTTTCTATAATCGTTAGGGGTGGGAGAAGCAGAATTATTGGATGAGTTGGACTTCTGCTTCCCATTCGAAGATTTCTTCGAATTCTGAGAAACGGAACCAATAACACCATCCACCGCTGGGGTAGGTGGGGATTTAGAGGTTCCAGACCGTGGAGCATTAGGAAAAATATCATACAGCGTGCCGGATTGTGAATATACTAGATCTAGATATTGAGCACGCACTATGGCTTGTTCTTCAGTCACACACACTCCCATAGCAATATCTTGGGCGATTTTGTTAACGAAGGAGGTGGTGAACCAATGTGTTAGTATCTGATCAGGTATATGAAACTTGATCAGTCTACGAAGACATCGCCACTCATGAATGTGATCAAAAATGTGGGTGGCTTTGTCTTGCTTTAAAGAAGTCAGGAGGTGCGTCCCGGCTTTGTAACGAACCGGTAACTGAAAGTGAGTAAGAAAATCCATGGCTAACATATTGAAATCTTGAAAGATGCCACGATATAATTCAATATACCACTTAGCGGCAGCACTAGTCAAAGTGCGCTGGAAGAGGCGCAGACGAATGGAATCATCGACCCAAGAGTTGGACGAACACCAAAGATGGTAAGTCATCACATGAGCTTGGGGGTCCTCCCCAGCTTTTCCCTCAAACTTGGGGCAATCACCGGGCACCTTGGTAGGAACCGGAGGCCAATAAGGATTGTGCAAAATCGGATCATTGGTTAATTTTGAAACATTCGATAACTCCAAGGTAGCCAGAAACGACAATGGCGGATTGGACGGCATGCCTGGCCCTGGATAAGGACCAGTACCTGTACTCCACGCTGGTTGGGAATATCCTTGCCCCCATGGGTTCTGTCCAGCAGGATTCTGACCGTAGGGGGTATAGGTGGTATAACCAGCCTGATTTGGTTGCTGGTAACCAGCGTATAGGGGTTGGTAACCAGAATATGGACCCTGATTATGAGTCGGCCCTGTGTAAGCAGCATTTGGATTTGGCTGCTGAGTATAGGTATAGCCGGGTTGTTGAGGATGATAGTTAGAACCTTGGGGCTGGCTATAATTTGGTCGGTATTGACCATGAGAATAGTAGCTGCCTTGAGGTTGAGTGGGTTGCTGATAGGTGGGACCCTGTTGAGCCTGATAATTGGGGTGCAACGGTTGATTTGGCTGCGACATCGAATAATTCGATTGTTGTGCAGGTTTAATAGGATGTGCAGGCTGGCCTGGTTGAGCAGGCTGCCCTTGGTTAACAGGTTGACCCGGGTGAACAGGTTGTGCCGGTTGCGCAGGTTGACCTAGATATTGAGAAGCACCAAGTTGTACCGGATGAACCGGTTGGCCTGGAGGTGGTACACCAGGTTGTGCTGGATAGACCGGTTGGCCTGGTGGAGGTACACCAGGTTGTGCCAGATAGACCGATTGTCCCGGTGGAGGAATGGAGCCAGGTGGTGGCTGGTAACCAGTTTGACCTGTAACAGGACCATAGGATGGTCTAGGCTAGTGAGAAACGTTTGGATTAATAGGATACTGAGGTTGCATTGGTTGGGAAGGTTGGACTTGCCCCCCAGGACCATATACCGGCCCCAGTTGGTACCCCGGCTGAGGCTTGACCGGAAGGGTTGTAATACTGTCCTTGCGGACTGTACGATGGCCCTTGCTAGCCTGCAGGATAGCCTTGTAAAGGCTGCCCTTGCAGGTCATAAGAATAGCCAGGCTGGCCCGAAGGTTGGCCTTGAAAAGTTTGCCCTTGCGGGTTATAAGGATGTCCAGCCTGATTATAGGGTAAACCTTGAGCATGAAGGTGAGCCTCTGGAGCGGGTAAACGTAAAACGTCCCCGTGCTCATCATACTGATATGGAAAAGCATACACGGGCATACCATCCTGTGCATAATGTGAAAAATACGGGCGGTTGGGGTCTTGAGAGGATTTTCCAACCTCTGGGTTCGGTTGTTGTAAGGACAACCGATACTCCTCCGGAGAGATGTTCTCCGGTATAGCGGATGCTACATAAACGTCTTCGGGAAGCGATGTAGCCCTTACGGACTGAGTGGTTACAGCAGGTGCGGATGCAGCCACACAGACAGTGGGCCTAACGGGTACAGAAGTGACGGGATTTTGAGGAGACATCCCCAATGAAGGAATAATAGGCCTTGTAGAAGAAGCTGATGCCCCCATAGAGGCGGCAGCGGCAATAATCTTACCTAAAGATATATACCCGGCTGGTAATGAGGGAATGGGCGAAGACATAAAAGATGCTTCATGGTTGTCTTCCGGAAATAATCTCCGAGGGAATAACCGGTAATCTTCACCGGACGTGGGGATTTCCTCGCTGGATTCACTCATGTTGGAGCCTGCCACTAGATCTCGTAATAGATGGAGAGGACTAGGAGGAAAAACAACAGCTATAAAAGGGGAACCTGATTTAAGAGAAAGGAAATCTGCCCCTACTCTTAATTCAAACCAAGGGTCGGAAAAAGGCCAATTGAACTCAACTGGTCCCCCAAAGGGTTTCTCAGCAAGAACCGGTCCCCCGTTAGGAAACTCGGAAGCAATGGGCTGCTGATGTTCAACAGAGGGTTGGGAAGCCTCTAATGAATCGTCTGTATATGGACTACTAGTAGAAGAAATAGAAGGTTCCGCCACTGTGGTATTAATGACAAGAGAAAAAGATCAAACACACACATGGGCTGAAAAAGAGTCAAGACACAAAATCAAACGGCCAACAAGCAAAATATAACAGGGCGTGTAATCGCGAGTGTTTTGTTTTACCACATTGAAACTTAGAAATTTTACGATTTCATGTTTTAAGAGTCGAGAAACGGCTGAAAGGTGTCTCTATCTCTTTTAGTTTTGAAGCAAGTGTGAAAGGACAAGTGCTTGGTGATCCTTTCAAATTTAAAGAGTCAGAAAAGATCAAATGACTACTCAGGAATACTAGGCAAAGGGTGTACAAAATAACCGTGAACTGCAATATACACCTTGGTTTCAAAATGAAAGAGAAATCAACCAAGGACTTACGTACGTGCAGGAAATCTCCCCGAATGTTGTGTCTGATGTATCACGGGTATAGGGCAGCAGAATCGACTTCCTATGGATAAAGGATAGAAACCTAGTGGGGTCTCCCTTTATATACTTGACGGTATGGGGAGCACAAGTCCGTACTAGTGCTGTCTAAAGCCAAGAGGCAAACGATAGCTACTAGGTTTTAAGATGCGGGAACACGTCTCTAGCCTAGACCTCTAAATGTGTTTTGTTAGATTTCAATGCTGCCTTAGTGTAAATTGAGTAAATTTTAAGGTTTATCTTCAATTACGTTTTAGTTTTCAGGCCCTAGCGAATGTAATGTCTCAAAATCTCCTAAATGCACTCTATATGCCACAGTATATCATTTCATTCGATGAAAGCTATTTATGAGAGACTTGAGAGCTTTTCACACAATAATGAAATGAACAGAAAACAACCAATGATGTCTCTAATGCAGCTAATGAAAACTAAAAAGCTTTTCGTTCAAAGTTACCAATCACTAATAACACCGAAAAGATCTAATTCAAATTAACTAATGAAGAGAAAAATAGATTTTTTTTTTATATATATTTTCAATATTTCAGAGCAAAATGCACTAAAAAATGAAAACTAATGCAAGAGAAATTTGAGAAATGATGACAAGAGAGAAAAAACAAGCAAATTTCACTCAATGCAAACGTACAATCAGACCTCAAATCAACCAAAAGTACCTCAAAACGAAAAGAATCCCAAAGACTCCAAATGAGCCGCATAATCTAGGCCCAAAACGAGACAAGGCGGAATTCGAATGAAGAAGGAAAAAATCACTCAAACAACACAATGAGACAATAGAAAACCACCAAATGAATGCAAAGAAGCGATCACAAGGTTGAATCAACTGATAGAGACCAAAAACTCCCAAGCGAGGCTCGACACACAATAGCACTTAGATGACCTAGGGCTAGAGTGCAAAATCGATGGAAATGGGCAAACAACCAAAGGATGTAGGTAACAGTCAGTCAAACAAGGCTCCAAAACACTCAAGCAGTGGAAAAATCAAGACCAAACACACAGATCAGGCTCAGGAAGCTCAGGACTGAGAAAACCCTAGTACCTCACAGAATTGGCGCGACTGTGAGGCTGAAACAAGCGCCAGAGATGAATTGGCGCGGGTAATACACAAGCAACCTGCGCCAATGGGCGCGATTGTCAAGATAAAAAGCGTGCCAATCAAGTTTCCCAGTCAAAAATAAAAAAAAAAGTAATCCAACAAGCAGACCAGTGATGACCAAGCTATCAAAAACCCAAATTCACAGAAAGAACCAGCCCAAAAGAGCTGATCAAGCAAGGAGGATCAAGAATCGACCGAAAAGACAAGAAGATGCTCCAAGCTTTCAATTTACAAACTAAACCAGAGATTGACTGAAGCCGCGTTGATCTACTTCGCTAATGCAGAGAAAAAGCATTTCGAAGGCTATCTGGCCAAATTCAGGCACCGTCTATAGCTTATAAAACGAACAACAACAAGCTAACGATCCCCAGTGGAGTCGCCAATTTGTTGTGGAGGTAAATCCCCTCTGCAGGTAGAGGCGATCCCTACTAGCCCAGACCGGGTCTAGCAACAATCATTCATGCTATAGTGCAGGTTGCTAATTGCAAATAAACCAACTAGCGATGAAGGCCTACCTAGAATCCAACGCTGTTGCTTGTAGAAGAGGTAGTGCTCCCATTCCTTAGCTCTGGCAGATCACGATCCCCACGATCTCCATGATGGACACTTGCACACGCAAGAAACAAAAAAAACACAAGCGTAAAATCCAGTAGATACAACTATATGTCAATCAGAAAGGACATAACTCATCATCATAAACAATAACAAGAGTGGAACCATAACCAATAGTTGCTTATTATTGATCAATCAAAGGAAAATTACAACCAAGTTCTGATGCTGAATTCTCCTTTGGAGGGTCGCCAGCAGAACACGTCTTGAAAATCCTGTCAAGGATGGGACAACCCTCTCTCTTCGGATCTTGACAATAGTCTCCTTGCTTGAATTTGGCCTTAAGGGAATTATGGAGGCTCTTGCAGCATAAGGCTCTTAGGAATTTGGGAACTTGAAGACTAACTTTCAAAGGAGATGAGCAAGCTTTTATAGATGGAGGAAGGGGAGTTGGGATCCCTATAATCATGGGATTGGCCCTATCATCAAGGAAGCTTCCATGAGAGGTGGCAAACCACTTCCTCTCTATGGAAATCCATAGCGAAACCTCCCAACTCAAGATAGATAGCAGTCTAGGAATTTGTTAGGACAAAACTTCCACCATTTATTTTAAAAAACACTCCTTAAATTGGTTGGCGTGAGTGCAACTCTGGGACAGAGCGCCACTTGGTGTGCCCTCTTTGAAGGATTTCCCCCATTGGCACGGGTAATGAACTGGCTACCCGCGCCAATGCAAAAAGGGGTGTTCTTAGGGTTTTTCACAAGGAGTTGTCTTCAGGGCAATGAGAGTACATGTTTAGGGGAATGCCATTAAAGTGTTTTCAAGTTATGTCACTGCTCACAGGTCATGGAATGAGCCCTCCAATTGTGCGGGATGGGGAATTGCAGGGACGGTGACAAATTGCTGTGTAACAAGGTTGAAAGTTTTAGCCTAAGAAATGACTCCTGGAAGCACCTTAGACCTGTTCATCCTTCACTGTTTTATGTTTTCTTCTGTTGAAGTATTTTATAGTCTTTAATCTCTCTCTTTAGTCTTCATGCTCGTTTATTTGCTTAGTAGTTCGAATAGTTGGTTTCAACATGATTTATGGTTTTCCCTGCTTGTCTGTTGCCACTTAAAAACTGTTATTGAAGTCTCCCTTTGAAGTTTCTTGTTTACAGTGAATCAAGGAGGTATGTTCCGATCTTGCCCTTTGTCCTTGCTTAAACAGTTGCCTTGAAGTTCTTTATAGTTGTAATCATAGATGTGTTAGGTGTTCCCTCTTCTATGACCGCAATTATCAGTGAATCTTTTATGTTTTCTAAGTCATTTGAAATAAAATCTTTGAGGAAATAGGGTGTTTCCCGAATCTTAGATTTCATTTTAAAAGTTTTTTTGGAATCATTGTTTGCTTAAAGGTGTGATTTGTAGAGTTCATGGTTAGCCCTGTCTATCAGAAAGCTCTTTATTGTTCAAATTGTGTTTCCCAATTCCCTTTGTTGAGAATTAAACTTCTCTTCCCAAATCATTGATGTCCATCTCATTCCAAAAACCAAAGGATCCTGTGGCCAAGTTATATTTTCCCTCTGATATCCCATATCCATTGATGAGTATGTTATGACCTCTTTTTGACTCCATTTCCCAATGAACCAGATGTTTCTCCATTCTATATATCTTTCCTAGATCTTTCATTTTCTGCTATGTCAACCCAACCAAACAAACAAACAAACACCTGCACTTAATAACTAGTCTAAAATCCATATTCTAAGAACACAAGATAAACCTTTGCAAACAAGCATTCGATAGATCTCTCTCTGAGAACAGGACGACTAGATCTTAGGACTCTAAAGATTGGTTTTGATGTTGCCTTATCTTTTGATTTTCCAAACTATCAAAACACGGGACACCAACAAATCCAACAGACCATTTTCAAGAGTAAATCTTGTGGTAATCTCACACCAAAGCTTCTACTATCCATTATCAAGCGAGGTTGACAAGCGAGGCTGATTACTATTATCAAGCGAGGCTGACTATTTTGAATTCAAGTGAGGTTGATAATCAGAGCTCACAGGAAAATTTCAGTAATTCAAAGACAAAATGACTGAGGAGAAGAAAAATCACAGGTCAGGACATTGTTTAAGGACAGAGCTTGAAAGCATAGGAACCCTAGCTAAAGACAAATCAGTATTGGAGGCTTTCAAGAAGGCAGGGTGGTTGAAATTTTGTGAAAAGTTAAAGGGAGGACACAGTCAGGTGACAAAGGAGTTTTCTTTGCATTTTACTAGCTCAAACACAAAAATTGGAATCTTAAACTTGTCAGCTACTCCTGAGATTATTGCCTTAGTAACAGAGATTCCTAGGGGGCAAGAGACATGGTTCAAATATTTCAGATTTGACATGGAGGCATGCAAAGTGTTTCTAAATCCAGAGTTTGCAGAAATGGATTTAAACAACGCAATTCCCAGGAGTTGCATCAAATATTCATATGCTAATTTGATATACAACATCCAGAGGTATTTTACCTATGAGGGAAGGTATCATAAAGTATATTCATATCATTTTAAACTTCTGTTGCACTTTTCTGGCATGATAACTTTAGATTTTCCATTTTTTCTGTATAGAAGTATAGCTAATATGGTAGATAAGGTTCAAATGAAGTATGAAGGGTGTGAAACCTCATTATTCTACCATGGTTTAATGAAGTTGATGGTCTTACATGAACTCCGAAAGATCAACAGAGAATGGTCATCATTTTTTTTTTTATGTGGTTTTGAAGTGGAAGCACAAACTACAGGCAGTAACCCTAAAGGAAAGGAAACTCCACCTACAGTATCTAGCAAGCCTATAGTGACAATGTCAAAAATATTTGTTAAGCTAAAACCTAGGAAACAGGTGAAAGAGCTAGTAGGAGAAGCATTAGTGGTTATTTTTGAAACTCCTCAACCTGCAAAAAAAAGGATATCTGAAGTTAAAGAGATTGCACAAGAACAGTGGGCTAATAAACAAATTCAACAGAGATTGACTAGGAGTCAAATTGCAAAAGAAAAGGGTAAGACAGTTATTTCAGGAGCAAATGATACTCCAGGCTTAAAGGGAAACTTGAATGATATATTACAAGCCATTGATATAGAAGAGTCCCCTTTGGTTCAATCTGATTTCATAAAAATTGATGAAGGAAAGTAGAAAAAGATGAAGTCATCTAAGAAACTAGTATTCAATGATGAAGTTGCATCATTTTTATTCAAGGCGAGGAAGCCTGTAACCAAACAGTCAAAAAATATGCAAGAGCATGTTGAGTTGGAGAAAACAGAGGAATCTTCCACTGTTCATGAAGAAATTATAAACCTTTCATCACCTGTATCAGAAAAGGTAAAAAATAGAGTGTTCCCCACTCAAATAGAAAAAATTAGTTATGCAGAGATGGAGGAAACGTTGAAATAAGCCACCCTTGAAATTTCCAAGCCAAGGAAGAGATAAAGAAAGCATGCTATTGAAAAGAAAAATTTCAAAAGGATGAAAGCCCTCTGGGAGGTTGAAAGGTTTGCTAAACCTGAAATCATTAGCAATGAAACACAATATTTCACTTGGATTGTACTAGCAATAAAAGAAGCCAGATTTGTGAGAGTAATGAATACTCAGTTGAGAGCCACCAACAGAAAGCTAAGGAGACAAGTTGAAGACCTTGAAATTCAGTTGACAAGATCTCAAGGGAAACTACATCAACAGTGAAACAGGGTAATGAAACAGGGCAGTAAATGATAAATCTTAAATCAGTTTGTCATTAAGAAGAAGACCATTTTGAGGAAAAACACCTTTAAATTTAAGTTTTTTTTCTTTTTGATGTTAATATAAATCCCATAGAAGCTTTAAATATCCTCAAATTAAAATATTATGAAATTCTATTTTGAAATAAGCTTACACAGCAGTTCATAGCGCGCTATGAAACTGCTGAAGATGAATTTTTGCACCTTTACATGTGAATTTTGGAGATAGGGTCGATGGGTCTTGAGTTTTAATGTTGCTAATGGAAGCATGAAAAATACAGGTAAAGGCTCCAATTGTAAAACAGGAGAAAAAATGGGTTAAAGGAAAGTTTTTTCAAATACCTACAAACTACGCTACGAAAAGAGGCTACTTTCGTAGCGCAGACATATTCATACCCTTTTACACTATTTTGGAGATTTTTCTTTGCACAGGTGGAAGTCTAAAAGTTTCAAGGAAATTATTAACACATGTGACACATATAAAACATTAATCAATGTTAACAAAGCTGCTCGAAGATAAACATGGAGGTTAAGGGCTAAAAAGCAGGAACTCTCTCTCCTAGTTTTTAGGACAGTTAGGTCATGAAACAACAAGTTTACAACAAGGCTGGAGGCATCATCAAAAGTTCAAAAACATGGATTTGCAGCTGTCAAGAAAGCATTAAAGGTTTAGATAAGGTTGTTTCAAACATGTTTAGGAGTTTCACTCCTATTTGTATCAGGACTCTTAAAAGACAGTTTAATTGTCAGTTTGTAATTAATAGTTTGTTTTATGAATAGAATAGGTGTCAAGAATGGAAATTCGAATTCTCCTAATGATGGATCATGGAATCCTAGATTGTAAATGCTCTATATGAAGCATGAGGTCGAATTCATTCAGGTTGGCATTTTTCATTAGCAAGGAAACTGTGTTACTATATGTCACTGTGTTCTTCTCAACTTAATACAGAGATTTGTTTGACTACTCAAGATTCACAAGGAGTTTAAGTGTATCATTTTTCTATTAATTTTTCAATTACCTACTTGCAGTAGTATTTGTATGTGTTACTTAGAATTAATTTAACAATGCTCTGACTTCCTTCACATACAAATAGACCGTTTTTTATCAATGTGTTACTGTTTTTATCATAAACCTAGACTCCAAGTGCCTTGACTTCCATGTTTGATAGATTATGATGTTTTTTTGAAGACTATCTTGACTCCATGGCCTAATGAATGTTTGCTAATATTTGATTCAACTAGTTATACATTTTTATCCTTTTTATTCCTAGAGTTAGCCATCTAATCATTAATGAAAAATCTTAAATCTATTGAGAGAGCCCTCTCAGGTTGAGGAGGCTAAGCCTCAGCCAAAAGATTGGTTTGAAAGAGTTACTCAGAGTCTACTTGATGAGCAGCCTATCAGGGTAAGATTTTGTGATAACATTTTGGTGTGTTTGCCGGGAGCCTGAATATTACTCATTCCCGAAATCAAGAAGCTGAACTTCTAAAGGTAGCAGGAGCTCAAAAAGCTTTTCAAGGCTACATGTACCTTGGTGACTACACACATTTTCAAAAGTTTAAAAAGTGGCTTCGAGAAGAAGATACACACGGAGAAATCCTGATCCAAATCCACCTACTATCCTGGACAATCCAAACACTATTTCAAGAGGTAGTCAAATAATTTCAGAAATATCAGGTACTTCATCTCATTCGAAATCTTTGTCCTCTGAAATATTAAGAAGTCTTGAAGACAAAAGAGTTGATGATAAAATTTATGAAGTGTTGTTTAGGTCAGAAAGTGAAAAGGAACTCATTGATATTATCTTAGACTTGCATAAAAGAGGAATTGACACTTTAGCCCTAGTAACACAAGAAGACAAAGAAGAATTTTGGGAAGTTGTTACCTCTGAGCTATTGTTAGAAAAAGAGTCTTTAGATAAACTGAAAGAACTTGACCCTTTTGAAGTCTTGTTGAAATCCAAAGTTGTTTTACCCCTTCCAAATTGGAGCTCAATTGTTAGTGGCTTACAAAAACCAAATAGTCCTTCTCATATCAGTTCTTCATCTTCTGTTTCTGCCATTCCTAAAACTATTTTTCATCCTTTAAACATGGTTGCACCTGCTAGGTATGCACCACTTGTAATCCCTGCTATTTTACATGATCTTCCTAGTAAATATGCTGTTAGGATCCCTACTTGGGGTAGCGATGAAGAAGTCACAGCAGAAGAACATGTAGATAGAGTTAATGATTTTATAGAAAGAGAAGAGGTTGATGATGAAGATGTGAAGTTAAGATTGTTTGCACAAAGTTTTACCGATGAAGTTAGAAAATGGTTTAAAGCTGTCACACCGGGAAGTATTCGAACTTGGGATGAGTTTGAAGACAAATTTTTGAGAAAATGGGGAAACAAAACCAATCGAGTTCAAGCACTTACTGAATATAACAGTCTTAGAAGGGCATTTGATGAATCTGTCCAAAACTTTTCAAAAATATTTAATAAAGTTTTTGATTCAATTCCAGCTCATTTGAAACCTCCAAAAGCCTTAGCACCGTAATGAGATATGCTGAAGCATTTGATTATGACTTTTCTATCTTGTTGAGAGAAAGAGAATCGCCTACACTTGCTGAAATGAAAAGTGATGCAATAAAGGTAGAGGTAAACATGATAGTTGCTAAAAAGTCAAAAATGGGAAAAATTAAAATGAGAGAAGAAGAGAAACCTTCCTCCTCAACTTCCGATGATAAATTTGACTCAATGATGAAAACTATGGAGAAGTTGATGGATATGTTAGCTCTTGGAAATACTTCTGCTCCTCCTGTGCAACATGAACCTCAATTTAGAAACCCTCAATTCAGGAGACCTCAAAATCAACAAAGGCCAAGAGAAAATAGAAATCAGTAGCCTGATCCTCCAGTAAGACCTCCTTTTCAGCAGAATTTGGTAGATGAAGAAGATGAGTATGAAATTATTGAATAATCTATCCATTGTCTTGATGAAGAGATGTAGGAATTTTCTTGACTAAATAAGAGCATGATGAGTCAGATTTGGCTAATCAAGGAGAAGAACCATCAGATTATTTTAAAGGGTATCAACATGCTATTTTTGAAATGCAAAAGCAATATAATCTCAGAAAAAGAAATGTTCCTATTATTGCAAACAAAATGCAGCCTAAGAGAGATACTCCAAAGGTTGCTGAAGTCAAAAAAGATACTCCAAAGATTGCTGAAGGTAAGAAAGACACTCAAATTCCTCCTCCTATCAAAGAAGCTGAAAAAATATTTTTCTGTTTTCAACTTTGAGAATGAAATTTCAAAGATTAAAATATCAGTCCCATTTAGCGAGATTCTCAAGGTAAATGAATATAGAAGCAAGATTGTTAAGATGTTAAATTCACAACTAGGAGCTGCTAATATTTTGAATGTCCAAGAAAATAATTCTACTATATATTTGGGTCCAAGGCTAGAAGATGAACAAAATGAAGAATTTCCTCCTTTTTATGTAAGCATTAGTAGTCATGACATGAATTTACATAATGCTATGTTGGATTCAGGGGTTTCTCATAATCTTATACCCAAATTAATCATGGAAAAGATGGGGTTATAGATAACAAGACCATATAATGATTTATTATCTTTTGATTCAAAAAGAGTTCAATGTATTGGTTTAATAAAAGATGTTGTTGTTGGTCTAACACAAATCTGAGCAAAGACGGTTGTTATGGACATTGTTGTGGCTGACATTCCACCAAAGTTTTTTATGTTATTGTCAATATCATTGGTAGCAAAAATCAAAGGCACAATGCAGATGGACCTTACTTATGCCACTATTCCTGTTTTTGGTGAGCAAAGGAGATTATATCGGGAGACTAGAATGGCTTACATGGTAAGTAGTAAAGATAAACCTCAGAATTTTCCTATTTACGCATTCGATACTGAACTTGGATCTACCATTATTTTCAAGGAGTCAACTGATAGTGTTGAGCAAGAAATGAGAACAGAAACTCAACAAACAAAAAAATCAACAAGTAAATGACAAAGAGATCGAGGGATGGCGGTCATGGTACTTTGATGGATCAACAAGAAAAGAAGGGGTAGGAGCAGGGATTTGGATTACAATTCCAAGTGATGAGAGTAATTTTTACTCTTACAAATTGAATTTTGATTGCACAAACAACATGGCTGAATATGAATCTTTGATTTTGGGTTTAGATGTTTTGAAAAGAATGAAGGCTCAAAATATTTCTATTTTTGGAGATTCAGAATTGGTTATTAGACAAGTTGAAGGTGTTTATCAAACGAAATATGTAAGAATGAGAGCATACATAAATCTAGTTTTAGACATGTTGGAGAATTTTCAAGACTATTCTTTCATAGTCAAAACTGGAGATCAAAATTCCATTGCTGATTTTTTTATAGTCTCTGCAAGTATTTTCATCATTCCTATAAATTCTACTGAAAAATATGAGATTAAAGTTCGTCATAGACCAGCTATACTAGATAATATCACCAATTGGCAAGCTTTTGAAGATGATCAATAGGTAAATAATTTTATTGAGCTGAAAGAAGAATTTGAAAGTACACAAGTAGATCAACAAAACATGCTTGTTGAATCAAAAGGAAATTCTGAAGTTTTGCAACTGAAGAATAATTCAATACCAAGAGGTCTTATTCCTCTTGAGAAGCTTTTTGATCGGAATGATGTTTTCAAATCACCAAAGATACAAGCTGATGAGAGGGAAGTAGAAAGATGTAATCTTGGTACATTAGCTTTACCTAAAATGATCAAAATTTCAAAGTTTCTTTTAGCTGATATGAAATTCAAATATATTGAGATGATGAAGAGGTTTATTTATGTTTTTTCTTGGATTTATGCTGATCTAAAAGAGTATGATCCTTCAATTATTTAGCATACTATTCCTATTAAAGAAAATGAGAAACCTTTCAAGCAGAAATTAAGGAGAATTAATCCCCTTCTCATGCCATTGATTGAAAAGGAGATTAAGAAGCTCTTTGATGCTAAAATCATTGTCCCAATTAGATTTTCCAATTGGATTGCAAATTTGGTACCAGTTAAAAAGAAGAGTGGAGAAATCAAAATTTGTATTGACTTCAGAAATTTGAATAAGGCTTCACTAAAGGAAAACTATCCTCTTCCCAAGATGGATTAAATTCTGCAAAATATTGTTGGTTCTCAAATAATGTCTTTGCTTGATGGTTTTTCAGGTTACAATCAGATTCTTGTACATCCGAATGATCAAGAAAAAACAGCCTTCACAACACCATGGGGCACATTCATGTACGCCAAGATGCCTTTTGGTCTCATGAATGTGGGAGCTACTTTTCAAAGAGAAATAGACATTGTTTTTTTTGAAGAAAAAGACAAGACGGTGGTTGTTTATCTTGATGATATAACCGTCTTTTCAAAGAAAGAAGAAGATAATTTGAAACACCTAGAAACAATTCTGCTGAAATGTAGAAGGTTTGGTATCTCTCTTAATCCTACCAAAAGCATATTTTATTTAACTATAGGCAAGTTACTTGGTCATATTATTTCTGAAGATGGAATTAGGATTGATCCTAATAGAGTTAAGGAAATTCAAAAAGTAGATCTACCAAGAAGTAGGAAAGAGATTCAATCATTTCTTGGGAAAGTCAATTTTGTTAGGTGTTTCATTCCTAACTTTGCTAAGATTATCAAAGATATAACAAGGATGTTGAAGAAAGGGGTTGATATTAAATGGATAGCTGAAGCAAATAATTCTTTTGAAGAAATCAAGAAGGCACTCACACGAGCACCGGTACTCATCAGTCCATATTTTTCCAAAGAATTTCTGGCTTTTACATTTTCTTCCGAAAACACAATTGCTCAAGTTTTTCTACAAAAAGGAAAGAAAGGTACTGAAAAACCTGTTTATTTCATTAGTAGAACATTAAAAAATGCTGAGATGAATTATAATATTCTATAAAAGCAGGCCTATGCCTTGGTGAAAGCTATTAAAGTTTTCAGAATTTACATTATGCATTCTCACATTGTGGCATTTGTTCCAAGTACTGTGGTAAAAGACATTCTAACTCAAGTGGATCTCGATGGTAAGAGGGTAAAATGGATAGCAAAATTGTTGGAATATGATATAGACATCAAACCAACCAAATTAGTGAAAGGAAAAGGCTTGGAAAAGTTAATGACACAATCAAACTTGGATTGTCTTGATATAAATCTAAATGCAGAAATATTAGAAATTTCTAATGATGAGGAAGAATTGGTCCAAATTGATGAGAAATACATTACTTCAGAGTGGTATAAGGATGTGGTTTTTGTTCTTCAACATCACAAAGCTCCCGCAAATCTAACAACGTCCAAAGAAATGTTTGTTAAGTTGAAATCTTTGAGATATTTCGTATTTGATAGAAATCTATTTTGGAAAGATACAGGTAGAATTTTGTTGAATTGTTTACTTGAAGAAGAAGCCGAAAAAGTAATTGAAGAATTCCATAAAGGTGATTGCAGAGGTCACCATTATTGGAAGGCTACGGCAAATAAGATTCTAAGAGCGGGATATTTTTGGATAACAATGTTTAAAGACATTTACAAAAGAATTGTTGCATGCTATGAATGCCAAATTTTTGAAGGAAGAAGAAAGCTTGTACCTTTACCTTTGGTTCCTATTTATGTAGAAGCACATCTTCAGCAGTGGGGATTAGACTTTATCGAAGATATACATCCATCATCATCAGGACAGCATCGTTGGATTCTCACAGCAATGGACTACTTCACCAAATGGATAGAGGCGATTCCAACAAGGCAAGCTAATGACTCTATAATTATCTCTTTTCTAGAAAACAATATATTGTCTAGATTTGGTTGCCCCATGAAGATTATAACAGATAATGCTCAAGCATTTAAGTCTAAGAAAATGACTAATTTCTGTCGTCAATACCATATCACTCTTGGACACTCTACAACATACTATCCACAAGGAAATGGTCTTGTTGAATAATCAAACAAGAGCATTGTAAGAATCATCAAAAAAATATTGCAGGAGAACAAGAAAGCTTGGCATTTAAAGCTGAAATATGCCTTGTGGGCTGATAGAATATGTACAAAGAGATCAATTGGGACTTCGCCATATGAATTAGTTTATGGAACTGAAGTTTTTTTTCCGACATCACTTGGGATGCCTATTATGAAATTAATTCAAGGACTTGAAGAAGAACCAAATGCCATTCATAGGAGAATCACCCAACTGGTAGCTTTGCAGGAAAAGAGAAATGAAGTTTATGACAGCCATCAGCATTTTCAAAATATAATTAAAAGTACATTTGACAAGAATATTAAAGAAGACAGTTTCCAAATACAAGACAAAGTGCTGAAATGGGAGGCCAAAATTGAGGAAAAGGGAAAGCATGGTAAGTTTGAGAATTTATGGAAGGTTCCTTTTAATATAGATGGTTTTCATGGGAACAACACTTACATATTGCAGGAAATTGATGGAGGATCATATGTTGGAGGGCCTGTTAATGGCAAGGTTCCTAAAGAATTATACTTGTTGAAATTTTATCAATCACTCATGACATTGTACATATTTCATCTTTGTCAGTTTTATTGCTACTAATGACAAGCTGAAACAGAGAGCTTAAGCCCAAGGTGAAGGCCCAAATAGTTTGAAGAAGATGCTTGTCAAATCAAATAATTTTTTTTTCTGTTTTATCAAAAAATGGATAGCACTGGAGCTACAGGTTCTTAGTGTAGCACAGGGGCACACTATCCCAAGTGGAGCCATTATTATCACCATAATTTTTTTTTTTTTAACTTTGATAGTTTACCTTGTTCATAGTCATGGTCTTAGATAGGTGTTGAGTCATGTCATGTTTTAAGGGGTAAGTGATAGGGTTAGAGTCTCAAAAGTGTCATTTTCATTTCCAAATAAAGTTTGACAACCTCATTCCATGGTTTAAAGGTCCCATATTCTATTTAGAAGTCATATTTTAACCCTTTGAAATTTTTTCTGAAATTAGCCATGAAACCACACTTTCGTAGCACAGTCAATGGAAAAAAATTGTTTTACGCTATGAAAGCGCTGCTACTTTCATAGCGCATTTCTCCGAAAATACACTAAGCACGCTACGAAAGCGCGTATTCGTAGCGGATCATGTCAAATCAGCAAATCATTCAAATTCCATTAGTTTTTCATCATTACGTGTCAGTTAGAGGTCATTTCCAAGACAAACAACCATTCAAAATCATCATTTCATTCGTAGAGGTTTCATTTATGAAATCTAAGTTCAAATTTGCAATTGCTGGCTCGTTTCTTATTCTCCAACAAACCGTTTTCAATAGTAAAGATTGTGGTAATCTCACACCAAAGCTTCTATTATCCATTATCAAGCGAGGTTGATTACTATTATCAAGTGAGGCTGACTGTTTTGAATTCTAGCAAGGATGATAATTAGATTTCACAAGAAAATTTTAGTAATTCAAAGACAAAAATGACTGAGGAGAAGAAAAATCATAGGTCAGGACATTGTTTAAGGACATAGCCTGAAAACATAAGAACCCTAGCTAAAGACAAATCAATATTGGAGGCTTTCAAGAAGGTAGGGTGTTTGAAATTTTGTGAAAAGTTACAGGGAGGACACAGTCAGGTGACAAAGGAGTTTGCTTTACATTTTACTAGCTCAAACACAAAAATTGGAATCTTAAACTTGTCAGTTACTCCTGAGATTATTTCCTTAGTAACAGAGATTCCTAGAGGGAAAGAGACATGGTTCAAAGGTTTCAGATTTGAAATGGAGGCATGCAAAGTGTTTCTAAAGGCAGAGTTTGCAGAAATGGATTTAAACAACACAATTCCCAGTATCAAGTGCAACAGAAGTTTAAAATGATATGAATATGCTTATTCATATCATAAGTTTACTGGGAATTGTGTTGTTTAAATCCATTTCTGCAAACTCTGGCTTTAGAAACATATTCATATCATTTTAAACATATTCTCTTGATATGAATAAGCATAGTCATATCATTTTAAACTTCTGTTGCACTTTACTAGCATGATATCTTTAGATTTTCCCTTTTTTTTGTATAGAAGTATAGCTAAGATGGCAGACAAGGTTAAAATGAAGTTTGAAGGGTGTGAAACCTCATTATTGCACCATGGTTTAATCAAGTTGATGGTCTTACATGAAATCCGAAATATCAAGAGAGAATGGTCATCATTTTTGCTTTTATGACCTTGTCACTACAGGCAGTAACCCTAAAGGAAAATAAACTCCACCTTCAGTATCCAGCAAGCCTGTAGTGACAAGGTCAAAAAGATTTGTTAAGCTAAAAACCAGGAAATAAGTGAAAGAGCCAGTAGGAGAAGCATCAGTGGTTATTGTTGAAACTCCTCAACCTGCAAAACAAAGGATAGCTGAAATTAAAGATATTGCACAGGAACAGTCAGCTAATAAACATATTTAACAGAGATTGAATAGGAGTCAAATTGCAAAAGAAAAGGGTAAAGAAGTGATTTATGGAGCAAGTGATAGTCCAGGATTAAAGGGAAACTTGCATGATATCTTACAAGCCATTGATATAGAAGAGTCCCCTTTGGTTCAAGATGTTTTCATAAAAATTGATGAAGGGAATTAGAAAAAATGAAGTCATCGAAGAAACTAGTATTCAATGATGAAGTTGCAGCATTTGTATTCAAGGCAAGGAAGCCTGTAACCAGACAGTCCAAAAAGATGCAAGAGCATGTTGATTTGGAGAAAACAAAGGAAGCTTCCACTGTTCGTGAAGAAATTATAAACCTTTCATCACCTGTATCGGTAAAGGTAAAAAATAGAGTATTCCCCAATCAAATAGAAAAAATCAGTTATGCAAAGATGGAGGAAAGGTTGAAATCAGCCAATCTTGAAATTTCCAAGCTAAGGAAGGGAGCAAGAAATCATGCTGTTGAAAAGACAAATTTCAAAAGGATGAAATCCCTCTAGGAGGTTGAAAGGGTTGCTAAACCTGAAATCATTAGCAGTGAAACACAATATTTCACTTGGACTATACCAGCAATAAAAGAAGCAAGATTTGTGAGAGTAATGAATACTCAGTTGAGAGCCACCAACAGAAAGCTAAGGAGATAGGTTGAAGACCTTGAAATTCAATTAACAAGATCTCAAGAGAAACTACAACAACAGTGAAACAGGGTAATGAAATAGGGTAGTAAATGATAAATCTTAAATCAGTTTGTCATTAAGAAGAAGACCATTTTGAGGAAAAACACCTTTAAAGTTAAGTTGTTTTGATTTTTGATGTTAATATCAATCCCGGAGAAGCTTTAAATATCCTCAAATTAAAATTTTCCGAAAGTTTGTTTTGAAATAAGCTTACACAGCGGTTTCGTACCACGCTACGAAACTGGTGAAGATGACTTTTTGCACCTTTACATGTGAATTTTGGAGATAGGGTTGATGGGTATTGAGTTTTAATGTTGCTAATGGAAGCATGAAAACTACAGGTAAAGGCTCCAATTGAAAAACAGGAGAAAAAAGGGGTTAAAGGAAATTTTTTTCATATACCTACAAACTGTGCTACGAAAAGAGGCTACTTTCATAGCGCAGACATATTCATACCCTTTTATGCAATTTCAGAGATTTTTCTTTGCATAGGTGGAAGTCTAAAAGTTTCAAGGCAATTATTAACACATGTAACACATATAAAACAGTCATCAATGTTAACAAAGCTACTCGAAGATAAAAATGGAGGTTAAGGGCTAAAAGGAAGGAACTCTATCTCCTGGTTTTTAGGACAGTTAGGTCATGAAATAGAAGGTTTACAACAAGGCTGGAGGCATCATCAAAAGTTCGAAAACATGGATTTGCAGCTGTCAAGAATGCATTAAAGGTTTAGATAAGGTTTTTTCAAACATGTTTAGGAGTTTCACTCATATTTGTATTAGGACTCTTAAAAGATAGTTTAGTTGTCAGTTTGTAATTAATAGTTTTTTTTATGAATAGAATAGGTGTCAAGAATGGAAATTCAAATTCTCCTAATGATGGATCATGGAATCCAAGATTGTAAATGCTCTATATGAAGCATGAGGTCAAATTCATTCAAGTTGGAATTTTTCATTAGCAAGGAAACTATGTTACTGTATGTCACTGTGTTCTTCTCAACTTAATACAAAGATTTGTTTGACTACTCAAGATTCACAAGGAGTTTAAGTGTATCATTTTTCTATTACTTTTTCAATTTCCTACTTGCAGTAGTATTTTTATGTGTTACTTAGAATTCATTTAACAATGCTCTGACTTCCTTCACATACAAATAGACCGTGTTTTATCAATGTGTTACTGTTTTTCTCATAAACCTAGACTCCAAGTGCCTTGACTTCCAAGTTTGATAGATTATGATGTTTTGTTGAAGACTATCTTGACTCCATGGCCTAATGAATGTTTGCTAATATTTGATTCAACTAGTTATACATTTTTATCCTTTTTATTCCTCGAGTTAGCCAACTAATCATTAATGAAAAATCTTAAACCTATTGAGAGAGCCCTCTCAGGTTGAGGAGGCTAAGCCTCAGCCAAAAGATTGGTTTGAAAGAGTTACTCAGAGTCTACTTGATGAGCAGCCTATCAGGGTCAGATTTTGTGATAACACCCTCCATGGGCCTCAACTAAGATAGCTTGTCTTCCATGTTCAAATACATACCTCCGCAACACCTCATATACTCCCAAATTGTATTATTGACTGGAAATTATGGTGAAATCAACTGCATGGGCCACCAACTCATTTTTATGTTGCACTGAATAGTCTGTAGGTGCCATCCCCATAGTCAAGAAATGAATAATTTCTGCAAATTTATCATCAACCACTTTGATAGAAAAAAGTTGCACATCAGGTAACCCTTCTTCTAGATTAGCTGGCTCTTCCCAATTATCAATCTGAGACAAGTGATTAGGTCCAGCATTCAGTCTCCTGGGCTTCATAATAATTTCAAAATCATACTCCTGGAATAGTAGTAACCATCTACAAATCTCCCCCCCCCCCCCAACACAGGCTTATTGACCAGGTATTTTAAGGCTGAATGATCAGTGAAAATCTTGAAGTGTCCTCCCAATATATAGTGCCTGTACTTATACAATGCATACAACATTTCCAATCCTTCCTGTTAAGCGTTAGAGTAATTACGCTATGTGATAGAGAGTTTCCTGCTATCAAACGCAACTAGGTGATCAATGTCTTCTTCTCCTGGATGCTCTAAGAAAGCTCCCAGGGCTATCCCTGATGCATCCACATGTACATTAAATACCTTCACCCAATCTGAAAATATGAGAATAGGTGTAGTGACCATCTTTTCCTTTGGTAGTTCAAAATTCTTGTAATGTCCCAAAATCAGGGATTTAGTAGGACATCAACTGTATAATAGTATTTCTGTGATGAATAAGATTAGAATAAGTGCAAGGAACATAAATACATCATATTTAACTACATCGGCCACTTTAATTCATATTTACAATCCAAAGGATGGGGAAAATCAGCAATTTATACACTAAAAAGCTTAATATCAGAGATTTTCGTAAAATACAGGGGATGGGGATGGCTAGATATGATAGATTAGGTAATTAGGGACTTATTCTCTGAATTTCAGCTCAAAATAATCATTCTAGCTAAGCTAAAAAATTCCTCCTTTCCTGACTAGTCTAGAAAACCCTGATTTCCCATGACTTTGCTAAACAGAAATTTATGAATACTATGAGAGCGTAATTCCCATTATGGTTTCTACATAAAATTATTGAATATTACTGATATATATATTATATTGATCAAATAGCAAAGAAATAGAGGTTTAACCTCTTTTACACAAAGAAAAGGACAGCCGACAAGGGTTTCTGGCAATTTACATGTACCAAAAGTAGGACTGCAGAAAATAACGCAATATACTAAAAATATGCATTAAAAATGACTGAATATGATAATATCAGCTCAGATAAATGAGGGTAGCAAAGCTCTAACCCTTTAGAAGCAATAATACATCAATCCTCCAAGGGATTGGCTCAAAATGGCCAAAATGCCGGAGTTGTTGGGCAGCTGCTACAACTCAAATCTAGAACTCAATGAAGAAGGCTGAAGATGATGAAAAATATGAATTAAACCCTCTCCAATGGATCTCCAAAGTGGAAGGCTGATCCTTACACTTGAGAACTCACCCTCCAATCAATCTGCAAAACCCCGCAGCAAATGCACTTATGAAAATAACGTAGTTACTAGAGAAAACTGCGCAGTAGGGGCATGAATATGATTTTTCCTAATGCCAAGATCCAAAAATAAGCTCCAAGGCTTCCAAAATGATCCTCCAAAGGCAAGAAAGACTCTCCCTCTGAAAAACAAGCAATGGAAGAGGTGTTGTGGAGTCTCCACTGCAACACCCTACAACACAGTATTATGCTGCTGCAGCAATAACGTTGTCCTGGAGGAGGATGCTTTGGCCTTCAGCCAATATATGTGGAGAATGAATAACCAACCTTCAAGAGGCCTCTCAATAAGGTGAGGAAATCCTAAACAGGAGTTTTGCCGGCAATTCTTGCTAAATAGCCAAGAATGCTCAATGTCTGAATAGACATGAAATCATAAACATATGCATGAATAACAATGGCTCTCCTCCTCTCCATATATAGAAAATGAAGGCTTTCCATGGGCCTTACTTAAAATTAGGGTTTATCTTCCTCTAGAAACTTCCCTCCTCTATCTCTGCGCTGTCCCATGTAGTGCTTTCCACCTCATACCCTGCACTGGTTGACTTGGTCAAACCTCTTTGCAAATATCTCCTTTCACACATGAGGGTGTGAAATCTGGTTCCATGGCTGATCCATTTTCATACTAGAGGGATTTTATTTATGTTTTTATTGTCATGGGGCCTCCTTACCCAATTATTCATGTCCTAAATGAATTTAGGAAAAAATTGATGTTCCAATTTACTGAAGAAAAATTTGGAACATTACAGTCCTCCCCTCCCAAATGTTGCTTGTCCCCAAGAAACTGCAAGGATAGAATTGAAGAATCTCCACTCAAGGCATGGAGTTTGAAATATAATGAGGAAAATTTCCCCCATGTGGATCCTCCATCCCCAAGAAATCATCCAAACAAAATGAGCCACCTCCCAACAAGGCAACTCCTGAAAATCTCCTTCCACCTCAAGTTTCAGAAATGAAGGTGGGCTGAAAATCTGAAAATCGTAAGCATAATAGCATACCCCAAGTTGTACTTCTCTCCACTTATGATAAGTGTAGAGTGTGTGCTGATTCTGGGCTGCAAAAGTATTACCCTCAAATGGAAAAATGAAGAAAAATCGTCCAAAGAGTTCCCCTCCGACAATGAAGAACAAGCTGGCCCAAAACATATCATCCATGATGAATAGGACAATATCATCATAGAGTATCCCAATGAGAAGTTTTATGCTAGTTATACATGATAATGCCTGATACAAACAATGTCTCACAAGGACACAACGCAGTTTCATCCACTACAACTTCAGAAAATTACATGGCAAGCAATGTACAAGATCCATCACATCTACTAATGAATAGTAAATGGTTGAATACAACAATAATACATGATCAAGCACTTTCCCATGGATGTACAAGGGATGAATATCAATCTCATGGCCCACCTCAAAAGAGAACAAACATTTGGCTGTGGTGGCCATATCTCCTCCCATGCTCCCATTAGAACATGTAGTGCAGAAATTGTGAGAATTTTTCCCACTCAAAGACACATCCAACTCATCTGCCTCTCTCATAATCATGCTTCTCATAAAAATATGATCTATATCAACAAATGAAGTCATGATCAGCAATAAAATGGAGAGAATTATTATGGTTTCATGTGGTGCAAGAAGGTACCAATAGCTTCCCAGACAAGTACAATGCAGTTTTACAAGTTGCTGCTTGAAGAAAGTACAAGGCAAAATGTTTCTTCTTTCATGGTTAATCATGCATGTCTTCATATGATACATGTTAAAGTGCAGCAACTGAACATACATGTGATGATAAAAAAATTTCCCAAGGCCACAAAAGAGATGGCTGCCTCCATCATGTAGATTCGCCCAATAAAACTCATGGAGCAATGTGACAAGCTTGCCCTCTTGTGAAGCAATGCACTGCATCAGAATGGTAAGAGTGTGCAAATCAATGAATGTATATACAAACTTCTCACCATATGTTGGAAGTAAGATGGTACATGGGTCCATGAATGAGTCCTCCATAGAGTTTTGGCATGCTATGAAGTAGAATGAACCATGTGCTGCAAGAAGATAATCCTCCTCATGCTTGGAAACCCAAGTCAAGAAGATTATGCCATAGTGATAGATGCCTCTATCATCATTACCTCCTCTTTTTTCATCAAGTGCAACAAATATGAAATGATCCTGGGACCTGTGGGTTATGGATCCACCACACTTCTGCTGGGCACATTTCTTCCATAAATCTCTGCTCGAAGGTGACAGCGTTGTGAGCTTATGCAAATAAGCCCCCGTAAATACAAAACCTTGTTCTTTGACATGATCCTTATCAAATATTCTTTCAATAATGCTGCAGAAAATGTGGAATACCTCCCAAGTTGGAAGTGCTTCCAAGCTATCATCAAAGATCAAGGAGAGAATGCCATCTCCACCTCCTGAAACATCATACAAAGTGTGAGAGAAAATCTGCTCTTGCTCTCCCTGAAACAAGCAAAGCAAGAAGACATTTGCTGCCTCCCCATACCTCCATTATACTGATCATGTGATGAAGATATAATGAATGATATGAGTATCATATCAACACCATGCATCCATACTCTATGTTGCTCAATGACGCAAGTATTCATCCTCTTACTCTTAGGAAGAGTGTTTTCCAAGTGATGGCCAAACTCTTTCAAGAGTAACCAGCGCAACCAAGCCTCCTGCTGCCCAGTATCATAGATCTGTGAGTAGCCTCCTAGCTCCTTGCTCATCAACCACATACACTCAACCACTTGTGGATGCTTTCTTCTTCTCTTCACCTTGGTACTCCTCCCATGAGGGCTACCATCCTCCCAAATCATACTCCTGTCTTTGCACTTCATGGGATTTTGAAATGCAATTTTCTCAAGGATCAATGAGACCCTATCAAGATCCAAATAGGTGGTAGGAAAAAACCTCCCATCATGATGTGTATGGCTCAAGGGATGTCCAACACAAGCATGAGAGATGTTATCCATCCTAATATGTCCTCCATCTTCTATCTATTCTTGTGAGAAAGGAAGAAAAGCATTTCACTCCATGGTGTGTTGAAGTGCACCTCCAATGAGATCTCTCCTTGAGACCTCCCTCTCATCCATAGTATTCCAAAACCAATGAAGTGTTGGATCTGAAAGTAGAGGTTCCTCTTTGAGCTGAGAGGAGTTCATCAAGAAAGTGTCATCTTGAAGGGAGAAAGGGTTTCTCACTGCAAGATGTCTACCATCATTCTTCAAGGCTTCAAACTCCAACCTCCAATGTGATGTACATTCCAATAATGGCTCATGAGAATGATGGTTTGATTCCTTCTTGAGTGTTTCCATGTTGTACAACATAGTGCAACCAAGCTGCTCTATAGTAGCAATGGGATTTGACCCTTGGTCATGCAAAAGTAAATATTCACATTGATCAAAATAATTTGTTGCAACAATAGAATGTGGAAATATTTTCATACCTTGATGATATTTTGGAACTTCTTGTAGGGCTGCAAGAGTTCCTTCCTCCAGAGTGTTGGCTTCCCCAACTGTTTATGCATGTGGCTGCTCCTCCATGAGTGTGACAACATTATCACAAGGCTCCTCAAGTGGTGATGTGATCTCTTCTTTCTTTTCCCCTTCATCATCAAAGGTTTTGATCAACCCTTGAGTGAACTCTTCAAAAGTATTCACCCTTGCACGGCTCAAGTGGCTGTACCACCAAAAATAGGCTTCACCCTCCAAGTGCAGTGCTAATATTTCAACAACTTCTTTCCCTGCTACAGGATGTAGTAGGAAAAATGTGTCCAACTTTCTCACCCAAGTTCTTGTAGTAGTTGACTCAGCATAGGTAGACAACATAAATCTATTGCCTTTGATTTCTCTTCTGCTACATGGTCTCTTCTCTTCCTTTAGCTGGATGAAATGAGGAAAATATAGAGCCTCCGTGAAGCCTCTAGTTTGAGATCTATACTCAACAAGGTAATCACTTAGAATCTGATAATCCAAGTGTCTTCCATGCTTAATATCTTCTTCTTGATGAGAATAGGAAGTGCATGGTACTTACTCCTCTTCTTCCTCAATCTTATTGACTTCCTTGGAGAGCTCTGCTTTGTATCTGAACACATATGAGAATAAAATCATCTTCTTCAACATTATGATCTTCTTGGCGAAGACTCACAGGCTGAGCCAAGAAAGTTGCTCTAATACCACTGTAATGTCCCAAAATCAGGGATTCAACAAGACATCAATTGTATAACGGTATTTTTGTGATTAATAATCTTATAATAAGTGTGAGGAACATAAATACATCATATTGAACTACAACAGCCACTTTAACTCAGATTTACAATCCAAGGGATGGAGAAAATCAGCAATTTATGCACTAAAAAGCTTAATATCAGAGATTTGTGTAAAATACAGGGGATGGGGATGGTTATATCTGATATCTTAGGTCATGATGGACCTATTATCCAAATTTAAACTCAAACTAAGAATTATAGCTAAGTTAAACAGTTCCTCCTTTCTCGACTAGTCTAGAAAACCCTGATTTCTCATGACTTTGCTAAACAGAAATTTCTGAATACTATAAGAGCGTAATTCCCATTAGGGTTGCTACATAAAATTATGTAATATGACTGATATATAGCTTATATTGATCAAATAGCAGATAAATAGAGGTTTAAACTCTTTTACACAAAGAAAAGGACACTCGACAAGGGTTTCCGGCAATTTACATGTACCAAAAGTAGGACTGCAGAAAATAAAGCAGTATGCTGCAAATATGCATTAAAAGTGACTGAATATGATAATATCAGCTCAGATAAATGAGGGGAGCAAAGCTCTAACCCTTTAGAAGCAATAAGACATCAATCCTCCAAGGGATTGGCTGAAATACACAAAATTGCCAAAATGCTGGAGTTGCTGGGCAGCTACTGCAACTCAAATCTGGAACTCAATGAATAAGGCTGAAGATGATGAAAAATATGAATTAAACCCTCTCCAATGGATCTCCAAAGTGGAAGTCTGATCCTTACACTTGAGATCTCACCCTCCAATCAATCTGCAAAACCCCACAGCGAATGCACTTATGAAAATAACACAGTTACTGGAGAAAACTGCACAGTAGGGGCATGAATATGAGTTGGAATGATGCCAAGATCTGAAAATAAGCTCCAAGGCTTCCAAAAGGATCCTCCAAAGGCAAGAAAGACTCTCCCTCTGAAAAACACGCAATGGAAGAGGTGTTGTGGAGTCTCCACTACAACACCCTACAACATAGTATTATGCTGCTACAGCAATAACACTGTCCTGGAGGAGGATGATTTGGCCTTCAGCCAAGATATATGGAGAATGAAGAACCAACCTTCAAGAGGCCTCTCAAGAAGGTGAGGAAATCCTAAACAGGAGTTTCCCGGAAATTCTTGCTAAACAGCCAAGAATGCTCAATGTCTGAATAGACATGAAATCATAAACATATGCATGAATAACAATGGCTCTCCTCCTCTCCATATATAGAAAATGAAGGCTCTCCATGGGCCCTACTTCAAATTACGGTTTCTCTTCCTCTATAAGCCTCCCTCCTCTATCTCTACGTTGTCCCATGTAGTGCTTTCCACCTCATACCCTGCGTTGGTTGACTTGGTCAAACCTCTTTGCAAATATCTCCTTTCACACATGAGGGTGTGAAATCTGGTTCCATGGCTGATCCCTTTTCATACTAGAGGGATTTTATTTATGTTTTTATTTTCATTGGGCCTCCTTACCCAATTATTCATCTCCTAAATGAATTTAGGAAAAAATTAATGTTCCAATTTATTGAAGAAAAAATTGGAACATTACAACTCTTCTGACACTCCTCATCCCAAAAAAAGGATACATCCTTCTTTAACATCTTCTCCATTGGTGTAGTGATCAGGGTGTACCCTTGAATAAACTTCCTATAGTAGTCGGTGTGATGTTAGATGGACAAATCCTTCTTGCGGACAAGAACAATCTCCCTAGTATCCTAAGGATATCTAGAAACAAACAGACAAATACAAACCATTTTCTCTAAACCATTATGCTTCAGAATTATTAATTAACTATGGAGAGATGCTCCTACCTGAAGTTGAATGCTTACTTGATCTTCAATCCAGTTTCTCCAGAAGATATCGATCCAACATGTAAGATCTGCAATCAAAGACAAGAAAAAGAGATCAAAATCACCTACAAGATATAACAATTCAGAAACAATAATCTATCTTAGTGGTCAAGGAATATAAGAATTAAATTATTCAAAGCGATACATGAACAAATTAATGAGAAAATAGAATCCATTTGTATTAACTTTGAATGAAAAGAAGAAACCTTACAACCTTGACGCCTTGATGTTTGTACAGGTTCTTCCGGGGTCCCGAACAACTTTTTTCTTAGTTTGACAAGCCTCCAAATCTTTGAATTAGCATGAAAATATGGTCATGAGTATGTAATCCTTCTCATGCCAATGATGCCAAATGTGGAGAGTATAATTTCTTCTGCAATTCACCTCAAAACAACCAAGTTCTAAGTACCCTTGAGACGGAAACATGGTCTCAATTTATAGCATAAGGGAGGTAGTTTCAGTTCCAATAAGGAAGGGATAAATCCCTCTCATAATGGGATTTTAGCTGCAAAAACCAATGGATAGCTCCATTAATGAAGGGATAGAGGTTGATGAATGGAAGGGGTGAAGCTCGACCAGATAGCGCTTCTAGAAGCCTCCAGCTGGGAGAATATTCAACCAGCTAGGCTTATAGAACTTACCTTTCCTTTATTTTACCTTTTACGGGGGTCCATAGTTTTAATGAGCAGAACGTGTGGGATGTGCCACAGGTTTTAGAGCAATAAACCTCGGTACCACAGGAAATGACTAGGAAAAGTGCGGAGTTAGGATTTTTAGGGTTTTAATGAGCTTTTTCCCAATTCCAAGACTTGATTTAGGAACTTTATGATTTTGGACCTCTAAGGGAGAAATAAATAGGTAATGATGAACCCATATAGATGGCTAATATATATATATATATATATATATATATATATATATATATATATATCATCACTGAGGTAGGCATTCCCATACTCAGATCAAAACTAACTACATGTTCTGATACACAAATGATTTTAGAATTACATTAATAGTAGACACGGCATGGACGCAACCATCTGTCATGAGTAGTCTATTGTATGATGAATAATAAAACTCCTCGCAACCTGGATGGTGGAAACTAGATCCAGGGTATTTATTTCCGCTTCTCGAACTAGTACGATTCTATCCATGTGATTGATTGTGTCGAAGTCGAACATGGTAGAAACCACTTAATTACGAGTCAATGATGTGAACTGTTAACAAGTGTGAGAGAAACCACCAATAATGACAATGGCTCTAAAAGTACTCAGTACAATCTATGAAATGTGAATTTGTGATCTGAAGTCGAACATTTCATAGAATCATTCGATCGAAGGTTAATGATGCAACCTTTCGTCGAAGGTGAGAAACCTTCCATTAGGGAATGTAGATCCCAAGGTACTAATCGGATTCTAGATCAAATTTCTAGATGATGAGTTGTCATCGACAGAAAGTGACCCATCGTAGGAAAGCACATGACATGAAACCATCAGATCAAGTTTTGAAGAAATATTTGCAAGGACTGACTTAGGGATGGTCTGTGTGAATGGAGACAAATGTTTGTAATGAATGGTTTATTTAAACTAATCTCTTGAACACATAACGACACTACAAATGGTTTGGTGATGATTGACCTAAAGCTAATACCCAAAAACCGGTTAACTGTTTGGTCAAAGGATTTTCCCAACCCAGGTATGAATGTGACAAAAGTGTCGTGTTCAAGAGTGGTATACAACTTTTTTGAAACGAAGTATGACAACTGGAATCATTTTCTCTCTTTTTCCCCACCATTTCTGGAAAGTACCTCTTTATTTTTCACAAGCTTGAGGAGGACAACATTTTCTTGTTATGTAAGCTCATCCTTCGGATGAGTCCAACTTAGTATTAAAATTGAACACTAAGAAGGAGTGGTTCGTTCCTGTTTATAATTTACAGGTCCTTTACTGTTAAGTTTTAACGAGTCCAGTATAGTTGAAACTCGGTGTTTTTCAGTTTTAGGGAGTCTGAAGAAAAACTTAAGAAAACTCTGTGGATGTACTTTTCATAAATTTAGTCTCTCAAGCCTGAAAAAGGATAAAATAATGCAAGAGATAACTCTATTGACCATGATTATTCAACGTATACCTTTTTCGTAAATAGTCCATTTCAGTCCGAAAAAGGGGTAAACTTATACTAAAGGGATGACTGTTCATTTCCTTTAACAAGTTCAAATAGTCAAGTACTCGGAAATATTTTCATGTTTAGAGAGTCTGAAAAGGGCTTAAAAGAGAACTCCAAGGTTTCAATTTTTCGTAATTTTCAAGAGCCTGAAAAAGTGATAAAAGTAGAATCATCATCAAAATAATCCTTTTCACCTAAAAAATCTATTTTCTACACATAAACTCGAAAAATTAAACATATATGTTTCCAATAAGTAAAAACTTTGAAAAATAAATTTTTAAAGTGGAAAACAAATAAAATAATATTTTATTCATTCAAAAAATATTATAAAAAGTAGTTCAACAAAGTCATTTTCACCTTTTGTATTCAGAGTTGAAAGTTGAGAGCTCTGGGCAAAAAACATTCTAGAGGTGATAACGGGAGAAATGACCACTCAAATCGAAAACCGTCAAATCCAGGTAGGCCATAACACTCTTCTCTTCATTTTCATCCATTTGAATTCTCTTTTTTGGTTTTTAAAATCATTTTTGGGGGCAAAAATGGTTCAATAGTTTCCTCTCGAGGGTCCGCAGGTCAGCCATTGGTTACCTGTGGACCCCAATAATTTTCCTAAAAGAGAATTTTCAGGCTACCATGGTTTTTATGAAGGGCGCATGCGGGGGTCCGCACTATCCCTATACAAAAACTACGGAGGCGTCGTGACAAAATGAAATTTGTTAAATTCTCTCAAAAATGTCTAAAAAGTTTCACTCTAAAAGCTTCTAACCTTTAAATGTGTCCATTTTCAGGTCATTGCACAACATTGGAGTGGCGATAATGCGAGCACGAAGAGGTAGATGATGCGGCTATGAAAAATCCAAAAACAATGCATGTTTTGAGAAATTGTGGATTATACAAATTATGGGTCATTCAGGGCATGAGGGCACAGGTAGAGCTAATGACCTGGTTGGTAAATAAATGGGATGTCTAGGAACAATGCTTTATCATCGGGGATCACAAGCTAGAAATTTAGCTTGAAGACATTTAATTCCTCACTGGCTTATCAAAAAGAGGTGAACATATCTCTTTGTTTGGAGCAAGGCAAGGTGGCCTGCCTATCGCTAGCTATAAACAAGAGTTCTGCAATGAAGAAGCTAATCCCAAAGACAACCGTATAGACATAAAAACTTTCATACGTCTTGATCTGAAATTCATTGCATTCACCATGACCAGATTATGTGGGAGCGCAGCTCCACATGTGGCTACCAAGTCACAAATGCAGATAGTTGTCGAATGCTATAGAGGTAAAATCTTCAATTGGTGTGAAGGGGTGTTGACCAATATGAAGGGTCAATTGACGAGAGCGAAAAACTCAAAGTTGAAAAAATTTGGGTATGGTGCTATCTTGGTATCTTTCAATTTGGAGAGGATTCCATCCCTTGTCCCTCAGCTGATCTCCATTGACCATCGTGAACTTAGAGAGCCTCGTACAGTATGATGGGTGGAACTTAGAGAGCCTCGTAGAGAGCCTCCATGAAGACCAGCCACTCCCCGCCGCTTCGAAAGGAAGCCAATAGAGCCTGTTGCACAACCATAGAACCAAGCAATAGAGATTCTTAATGACTTAAAGCACAACCTGGAAAGGTTGACTAGAGACATCCCAGAGACATCGATGGATGATATTCCTCTTCATCTCCAGAGGCATGTCGCTAGTGTTCCTACCTAGTTTAGGAGATACCTACGTAGGGTTGCACGGGAAATAGTTTATTATCATGACCATCACCATGGATAGTTTATGATTATCGCAGACTATTTTATTTTATGTTTTATTTATCACTATATTTCAGATCATAATTTGTTTTAAACCTATGGTCGCAGATGATGTAATATTTTTTGAAAACACAAACTCTATCTATGATATTACTACTTTCACTAGCTATCTTGTTCAACACATATCGAATGTTGTTTTTATTTACTATTTTAATGTTGCAAATGTCTATTTATACCATTATTAGCTAATGCATCAGCCAATGTATTTAAAATTCTTGGAATGTGTTCATATTCGATGTAATAAAATTGCCTTTCCAAGAGATGAACCTTCAAAAATAATCTCAGTAGCACCGGATTTGTAATTGTGTATACTCTGTTTAGATGCAATACAATGAGTTATGAATCTATCCTAATGATAAAACACTAAATGCCAAATGAAATAGCACCAAATAATAACTCAATCACTACGCTATATTCTGCAACATTATTCATTGTTTGACCAAGGCTTACCCCATGCATAGAAACTAACTCATCAGTGGGTGAATAGATAACCCAGGCTGCAGAATAAATATTTTTTGTACTACGACAGGCACCATCAGCAAAACCAATGTATGCTTGAAGGGACGTCGACATCTGCAATATCAAGAGTAATCAAGATATGCAATGATAGTACTAAATGCAAACTTAAACTAGACACACCCATCTAATATAAAGCAGCTATCTAGAAAAATAACTAATGTACAGGTGAGATCTTCACACAAAAATCAAGCATAATATCTCTTCAGATAAATTCCATTTCTGGTTTTATCTAAAGAGACCCCATCATAATCAATAAATTCATAAGCCATTTTTTCAAGCACTCGCTTGACAATATAAGGACCATGCCACATTGGTTCGAATTTCCCAACTCCCATTTTATCATTAGCTTGATTGTATACCAAGACTAGGTCACCTTCTAAAAAAACACGAGGTGTAAAACTTCGGTCGTACTGAGCTTTAATGTGTTTTTAATGAGCTTTGACTACTAATGCAGTGGTGCGCCGACACTCATCTAATTGTGCTAGGTACAAAAAGTGTTTTTCCTCTTCAGAAGTAGCTGGTAGTAACTATATGGCTAATTGGAGTGACGGTATTTTGCATTCAATCAGTAACACAACTTCTAAACCGTAAACTAGTTGAAAAGGAGTGAACCCTGTTGTAGTTTTTGCTTAGGTTAGGTAAGCCCAAAGTGCTGAGAAAAGCATAGTATGCCAATTCAATTTATGAATTCTGATTATCCTTTTAATCATGGTGGTTAAAAATTTATTAATGGCTTCAACCTAACCATTAGCCTGTGGGTAATATGGAGTAGAGTTATCATGGCGTAGGCCGAGTTGGTTAGAAAGTTCGGTCTTCATGATGTTTTGAAAATGACTCCCATGGTCAGTAATGATAGCTTGGGGTACACCAAATCAAGCAATCACGTGATTGAATACAAAAGTAGCTGCATTTTTTCCATCTGCTGCAAATGTAGGCATCGCCTCGGCCCATTTGGTAAAATAATCTACTGCGAGAATAATATACCCATGCCCCCCGACCGAGTGAGAGTTACATGTAATGAAATCCATGCCCCATTTTTCAAAAGGACCAAAAGCAATTATGGGGTGAAGAGGAGCTGGTGGTGCATGCATCTTTTGACAGTTGTGGCATTTTTGGACCATAAGAATGCAATCCTTGAATAATGACGGCCAGAAATAACCAGCGCGCAATATATTTTGGGTTGTGGCATACCCAGACATATGACCACCACACGCTCCAGAGTGGCAGTCATTCAAAACTCTTTCATCATCTTCATGTCACACATCGTCGAAATAGAGAATTCGCACTGCGACGATAAAGCGTGTCTCCAACAATATTGTATTGCTGAGATTGGTAACGTATCTTTCGTCGATGTGAACGTGAAAGTTTAGGCTAAAAAGTTTGAGTTTGGAGATAAATGATGATATCTCCATACCATGGATCTAACATACTGATAAGAAACAGAGATTCATCAGCAATCAGATGCTCTACCACTGTTTCTGTCTCAGTATTTGGGAAGTCACACATAAGTTCGGCGAATACTAGTCATTTCCTTGATTTGGATTTTTCAAATTCTAAATCAAATTCCTGAAGGATAAATATCCATTTAGAGTATTTTCCCCCGAGTAATTTTTTAGTCAGAATATACATCATCGGGTTGCAATTAGAGATCAAAGTTGTTTTTCGTAACAAAATGTAACGACAAAATCGTTGGACAGCTTGAACTGCTGCCAAGGCATATTTGTCCACATGCGAATATTTAGTCTATGTTGGATTGAGATTCTGACTGAGATAGTAAATCACATTCTCATTGTGGAATTCATCCTCCTGAACTAATACCATTCCAATGGTGTAATCAGAGGCTACTAAGCATAAAAAGTAATCCTGGCTGTAATTTGGTGGATTCAATAACGGTGCATGGGTCAACACGTGTTTTAAAGCATCAAAAGATCAATCAGCGATCTCATCCCAAATAAAAGGAACATTCCATTTCAACCTTTGGTTAACTCATCATATTTTTGGATAAATCTACACAGAAATTTTGCTTTCCCTTGCAAACTTTGGAGTTGGCAGAGTGTGGAAGAAGGAGGTAAATTTATAATAGCCTCAACCTTCAAAGGGTTGACATGAATTCCTTCTTACAAAACAAAAAATCCCAATAATCTACCAGATTGCACACAAAAAACAAATTTGTGGGGATTCAAGCGAATCATATAATTCCTACATCTCATAAAAATTGCTCGTAAATGAGTAGGATGATCTTCCCTGTGTAATGAATGAGAATTTAAATCATCGAGATAAGGCTACACAATGTGTTTAATTTCATGAAAAGAATAAGACATTTCCCTTTGAAAAGTTGCACCAGCATTCTTCAATCCAAAAGGTAGTTTACAGTAGGAAAATGCTCCCCAAGGACAAATGAATGTTGTTTTTGGTTGATCAGTAGGGAGTATGTTTATTTGATTGTATCAGGAAAATCCATCCATAAATGACTACATTTCATTTTCAACACAATTGTCAATGATTTGGTCGATATAAGGAGTTGGATAATTATCCTTAGGACAAGATTTGTTACCCTATAATCGACACACACTCGTATAGTTCCTTGTTTTTAGTAATAGGAACAATATTGGATACCCAATCCGTTAACGGGATAGGATAAATAAAACCTTCTCTTAGTAATTTCTCAACTTTGGCTTTGATAGGAGCAGCTTTTCATGGATGTATCAGACGTAATTTTTCCTGATAGGTTTAGCATCCAGGCAAGTTTTGATTTCATGAACGACAATTTTGGGATCAATTCCTGGCATTCCTTCATAAGACCAGGCAAATATGTCACGAAATAGGGCTTTATATGTAGCAATTTCATATAACGTACAAGAAGCACCTATATGAATGTTTTCAACAATTCCTGGTTTTACTGATATGTCAATGGGAACCGTTGAAGAAACATTTCCCAAATTAACTTCAGAATCTGAATTTGTGGGCGATATTGGACTCTAGGGTTCCTTGACATAGTCAATTGTAAAAATAAATGAAAAATTATTTTCTAATTTATCAAGCTCAGGTAAAAATGATGAACAATGATGGAGATCATCCCATGGTAAATCATTTATGGAAAAGAATTCACGAATGATTTCATTAGTATAAAACACTTCTTTAAAAGGATCGGGAATTGATGTTATAGCTTAGCTTGATAGTGTTAGCCCCCTATAAATTTTTTGACAAGCAAACAGGGGGCTAAAATGTTTCTGAGCCTTCAAGGAATGCATTTCCTCTGAAAACACATCATCCTTGAAGCCTCCTTGTGCCTTTTGTCCTTTGATAAACCCCCACTGCTGATTTCCAGTTATAAAGCCCCTCTATTTATGAAGAAATGCCCAAAGGACCTCCTCTTTCCCCTTATATCATCCCTTCTAAGCCTTTGTTTTCATCTTTTTCTTCCCCTTCTAAATTCCCCACTTACCCTCTAAACCCTCCCAAAATTCCCTTTCAATCCTACAAGTTCCCCTTGTTTGGCCCGTTTCCCCCTTTTTCCCCCTACCGTTACCCTTTCCCAACCTCAAAATGCATTAAAAGGGGCAAAAAACCCACTCTTCACTTTATATTAAGGCCTAGCCCCTTTCAGCCAGCCCCCTTAACCTTCTCCATCACGTGACTCAGGCGCCGAAACCACGCGCTAGCTCGAAAAAGCGCTTAGCACAAATATGTATCTGGTGCATTTTGAACCGTCGATCTGTATAGATTGGACGGTTGTCGCATTTCCCATAGCACCCATCACCAACCTCCTTTCACCGCCCGATCGCATCATCTACCGTTCATTTAACCCTTCGATCAACGGTCCGCGTTCACCCACCCGGTGGTCCCCGTAATCGTGCCCGAGCACTATTCAAAAACCGTCCGGTTTCTATCGCACCATCGTTGGAGGGTGGGCGGTATTTTTTATTTTGGAGCGATTTTAATCACCACCCGACACGTGGCTCCGTCATTATTTGAAAAACACCCCCTCATCGCGCATTATCGTTTGGTATTTGACCCTGTGTGATATGCATATCAGCCGTCCGATCCGGGGCTCCCCATCCAATGGTCATCGCACCCCGAAGATACGCGGAAATTAACCCAAGGCATTCGTACCCCTGACCCACCATCCGATGCCCTCCGATATGTTTTCCGTCGTCGATCTCCTTCCGAGATCGGACGGTCCAGATTCACTACATGCCCTGCCGTTGACCCAACCCTGCCATGTCATTTCTCCACGTGTGTTCGTCATTTTTTCACCCGTCCCCTATATATTTCATTCAAAGGTCTTGATTCATTTCATTTTTCCCTTTTCCCTTTGTATTTCAGCCAAAGCTAAACTTCTGTGTTTAACACAAAAGGCATCTTTTCTCCGCCACCATTCCTCCGGCCTCCACAGCATCTCTTCCATCACCCCTGAGATTTCATAAAAAGTTTATTTCATTATACAGGGATCACAGAGAGACTATTGTAGCAGCCCAGCATATCAACAGAAAGGGATTAAAGGGGTTAATGCCAATTATTGAATGTTTAACGCTTAACCCCGTGTTCAAAGGGAAAGGACGCAGTGTGAAGACTAAGCACATGGAACGAGCCATATCTGTGAGTAATGTTAGTAGAGCACTATTTCTCCAAGAGGACACCTTCCTACAGAAGTCTCCATGCCCCCTCGAGGCCTTAAATGTATTTCACTGACAGAAGCTTCTTAAAGACTGTCAGGACCACAATTATGAAGCATGGAGACCTTGTAGATTTTCCACCCAGTTCACCAATTCTAGAAGGAAACGCAGAACACCAAACTCCAGAAAGGACTTCACGAAACATCAGAGGTCAATCTTGGCCTGACAGAGTCTCCAATACCATACCAAAAGTACTTACAGCGATGCATATTTCCATTAAGCAGAGTGGGCATGAACTCTTTCTCCACTCTGTCTTAATGAGATCCATTTAATGAATATCACCTACCATTTTTATTCTCTTCTCCTATAAGAATTCCTGAAGAACGTATTGTGAAAGGTTGTTGTTCGGTTGTTGCCGATTGTAGTTAGAGGGATTCAGTTTTGACTGTTAGAACAGTTTTGGGAGAAAGTAGCAGAGTAGTTTGTATTGTAGTAGGTTGGGAGGAGCAGTTTGGATTGTAATAGCCATTAAGCTCAGTGTATGTGACTGGTTTTGCATCAATTAATCAAGCACATTTCTTTGGATCCTGGTCTATTACTACGGGTGATGTTTCTCTTATCTTATCGTTTAATTACATTTTCATGTTGTTCATTGGTCTTCTGGGCTTGCATCAGAAATATGGCATAGGATTTACCCTTGTTAGGTACCCTATGTCTCTTCTCTCCTTGCCTTTAATGTTTTCTGTTGCTTAGTTGTTCTTGTTGGGTTGAAGCTAGAAGATTTGGGAACACTGGGGATTAGATTTAGCCCTATCCACTAGGATCCTTGTGCGACCAGCTGGCCTTTCTAAGATCTCTTGCTGGTGTCAAAGCATTGAAGGTTCAAAGTCCTTCTCTGATCTATAGACCTCAGATCTGTTAAACTTATCTTTGTTTTTCCCTTGGAGCATGCTAAAGCTGACCTGGAGTTAAATGACCTCTGGTCCGATCTATAAGCTGCCCCTTTGTCCCTCCTTTGAGAGTTGCCTATGAGTATGTCCAAGCAGGTCTGGAGTTAAATGACCTCTGACATAATCTATAGACAGAAATTGTGTTGCTTTCCTTCTTTCACTTTCAATCCTTAATTTTCCATCCCACCATCTATCTAAAATATCCTTTAGTGTAGATGACTTGCCCTCTGAAAGCCTTGGATAGTTGTTGCATGTAATTACCTTTCATGACTCCATAGCCCAATGGATGGCACTTTCTTGACCTATCCTCTTTGCTGAAGCATCCTGCTATTTTTTTCCTTTCCTCCCATTACTTTCTCAGTCTATGATCTCATGACCAACCCAGCAACCAACCAACAAAATAATTTTAAAACCCCCTTTGTGCTTCATAACTAGCCTAATACCTCATTTTGAGCTTCAAAGATATACCATTCTTTGCTTCATTTGGAGAGATCCCTCTCCGGGTCTAGGAGGGCTAGATCCTAGGGCCCCAAAGTGGTTCTGATGTTGTCTCATCTTTTGGTCTTGCCAATCTGGCCAAAACACGGGAACCCCAACAGACAGTGAAAATTATTCTTCATTGATTACATTCATTGGATCAAAATTAGTTAATGGTGGATTGGAAAATGACTATATTGCTTGATATGCTATCTCAAAAGGACTCAAAGGCATTACACCATTGAATGAATTCAGTTCTGACTCTAAAGGCACTACCCAAGGATCATCAAATGGAATAGTGCTTGATGTAATCATATTGATATTAGCAATAGTATGTGGTACGTTAGGTGGAGGCATAGAAAAGGTTTCCATTAAAGTGGAATCTTTGATTAAACCTACTCTAACATCCTCATAAGGAATAGTCGATTTTCCAATATGCTGAATACTATCCGTAGAAGCTGGGTCAAACGAATAATATGAGAGCTGATCGATTTTCACAATATTTTCTTGATGAGGAAACATGATTAATCGAAAGACGGATGAAACGACAACAGTCATAGCATAAGAACAATTTTGACCCAAAAGAAGGTTGTAATCTAGAGGGGCATCAACTACCTACACATCTAAATTAACGGTTTTACCTTCGACCTTTATAGGTAGATCTTGCAAAATTCTGAATGGATGGAATCCTCTTCCATCAAAATATTTGAGGATTTTCGGGGATTGGTTAAGTGTCGGAGAACCAAGTGATTTCCAATAGTTTAATGACATAATACATGTAGATTCCCATTCATCAATAACAGTACGAAGGCAATGTCTGTTTTTAACTAGTACTGGAATCTGAAAAGCCATTTGATGAGGGAGCCATGGTGTAAAATTTTCTAAATAGAAGACCATAAGGTTCAAATTCTGAAGATATATAGCTCCAATAGCTACTAAAAGTAATTTCCTTTTTGCTGGACATGATTGCAACACTTCTAAGGCCGACATTGTTGAAGGAGATATTGCTAAATCTTCAACAATGTTGTAGTTCTAAGCAGCTCTTGCATGTGGATTGAAAGTTGATTTACAAAGTACACCTTTAGCAGGCAGTTTAATTATTAGATCGGGATTAGGTTTCTCGATATGAAGTGGATCAGAAACTAAAGGAGATGTAGTTGGTGTTGAATTATAATTTTATACTTCTTTACCAGTAACAAGATTTTTACTTCCATAGTCTTGTGATCGAATCGCAACCATTACTTGAGACATCATCAAAATATCTGATGATGTATTAGAAGAAGATCCAATCATTTTTCTATCTTGAACAAGAAAATTATCCTTTAAGACAACGGGCATGGGTGAACCTTTGACGAACTTATATACTTCAGACCTATGCATACATTCCTTGGTGAAATGAACCTCGTCACAGATAAGACAAGGATAACGAGGTTTCTACTTATTATCATTCGGCTCATTTTTCTCAGTTCTTTCCTTGGGAGATGAAGTCTATTTACTTTTCTTCTTCCCTTTCTTCTTATTTCCATTTTTTGACTTTGTGGTAGACAAATCCACAATGTGAATATCGGTAGAAGTTTCTAGGGAAGAATCTCTTTTTGGTGAATCAGGTAAAGTTATTATGGGGCAAGTAACCTTTGAAGATTTTTTCTTACTCTTAGTCATACTAACTGAATCGATTACACCATCAGCTGCATGAGACCCTAAAGGAGTTACTGTTATCTGACCAGGACATGGTAAATCAGGGATTTTCTCGTACAAAGTACCTCACTAGGTATATGCCAAATCAAGATACTGAGCTTGAGAAATGACTTGTTCTTCTGTAACAACTCCTCCTTTAGCTACATCTTTAGTGTTTTTTGGTAGCAATGATTTTACAAACCATTCTTCCAATATCTGATCCAGGATAAAAACTTTCACCAAACATCTTCTATGTCTCCATTCATGTATATGATTTGATATGTATGTAGACGTAGATTGTTTTAGCGAAGTTAATAATTCTGTGTTGTTGTCGTATCTGACTAGAAACTCAAAATGAGTTAAGAAAGTTGTTTCTAGAGCATTGAAATTTTTAAATGAGCCTCGTGGTAGTTCAATTTACCATTTGGCAGCTAATCCTATTAACGTTCTCTACAAAAGTCTTAGTCGAATGGAATCATCGATCAATGGGTTGGATGCACACCATAGGTGATAAGTCATGACATGGTTAGAAGGATATTCTCCTGATTTTCCTTCAAACTTCGGGATATCACTAGGAAACTTATTTGGCATTGGAAGTCAATATGGATGATAATATATGGGATCATTTGTAAGGCGTGAAAAATCAGGTAAATCCAATGTTGCTATGAATGGCAACCGATAGTTAGGGTCTTGTTGATAACCTTGTGAAACTAAACTAGTTCTAGGAGGAGGATATCCAGGATATCCTGGAATAGCCTGTGCATTTAGAATTAGAATGCCCCTTGGATAACCAAGAATAACCAGACCATAATGGGGTTGAACAGGTGTTTGATATGTATACCCAAGATACGGTTGTTGCTGGTAAACTGGATTTTGTAGAACAGGTCCATATTGATACTGCCCTTGATACGGTTGATAAGTAAACTAAGTTTGACTTGCTATAACTATACTTGTATCAGGTTGTCCTGCAGGCATCTGAACAACAATCTGAATTGTAGGTCCAGAGTGTAGAGTAGAAACTTAAGGAATCTTTACAGATATTTTCGGGGCAAAAGTAAGAGGAGCTGTAGACACTCTAGGAATAGGTGTGGTAGGTTGAACAAAAGTTGGAGCAACAGTTTGAGGCATAGTTCTAGTTGTACTCAGACCAAGCTGTTGAATAGGACCAGATGCACGTATTTGAATTGTAGGTTGGACTGGTTGTTGGTTTTGATTAGAACCAACCTGTTGTCTAGCTTGATAATAAGATACTTTCACATTTGGCTGTAAATTCTGTTGGGCTTGCGATGGATCCCACACCATATTTACTCCAAGATATAAGGGTCCCAATGAAGGTTGTACATAAGAAGGACCATAACTAGGTTGAACATATGGATGATAATTAGCTGGACAATTTCAACCTCCTTGTAACATTTGTTGTTCCGAGTAGAACTGTTGTCCTAAAGGAGGTTGCAAACCTTGAGCTGTGTACTGCACTTGAGGTTGATATTGACCTTGAGGCATGTACTGACCTTGAGGCATATACTATCCCTGGGGTTGATATTGACCCTGAGGTATGTACTATCCCTGGGGTTGATATTTACGCTGAGGTATGTACTGTCCTTGGGGTTGACCCCCAGGCTGTATTTGACTACTTTGAGGTTGCCCCCCACGTAGTAAATTACTACCCTGAGGTCCGGGGTTTGTAATATTTCCAGACATCATATAAACTTGTTCATTGTTCAAAGTTCCATTATTTGATTCATTCAGTCTAGATGATGATATTTTTTTTTTGAGAAAGGAGATGCTCCTGAGAAAGTACCAGAGATCGACTGATATCCTACAGGAACAGACGGGCCACCATACAAAAATGTTTCTGGAGATTCAGAAAACATAGATGACTCACTAGACATGTTTAATGGAGGTTTATAACCTATTGGTTTAGGTCAGTGAAGAATACCAAGAGTCTTTTCTAAAAGGACTGTAAAAATTTGATTCTGCACGTTCTCTAAGTTCTAAAGTTTCCTGGGTTCAAGGAAGAACAACTTCTTCCTCTGTGTCACTAACTTATTCAATATTAATGATACCAAGAGGAAGATATTTTGTAATCCGATTCCTCACTCTGGGTGAATCGAGATGACCAGGAGTTGGAGTAAAGAACTCTAAAGTAGGTTCAGATGTAGCAGACTCAGTTTCTGTCTCAGAAATTTAAGGTTCAAAAGGTGATAATTCACTTGTTGTAGAGGCAAGTTCAACTAGTTCAAAAATAGAAATTTGCTGAGGAGTATCCTCTGCTGCTTACGGTTGATCTACTTCATAATCATGATGAATAATAATTGATGTTTCATCCTGTTATGTTGATCCAGTCCCTGATGTTTGTCCTTTTTTAGTTTTATTTTTTTCTAATTGGCTTGGTGTATATTCAAGTGGTTTCCCCTACATTCTACGTGATTATCTTGGTAATTCAGCCACGATTAAAACCTTTAACACATGCAATTGAAGAAAATTTCAATAAAAAACCCTAAATTCAATAAGGAAACAATCAAATGAATCACACTCCTATAAAAATCTAAGAGATCAATCCACATGCCTATAACAATAGATTCTCGCACTAAAAGCATTAGTTGGTGATGAAATCGAACATCGTAGAATAATAATGCAGAAATGGCGGTTGGAACAGATACCCCGAAAACCTTCTTAATGAAACATACCGGTGCAATTTTCTCCACTTAACCCATCTCGAGTGAAGATAACCCTCTGGATAGTCCAAGTGAGTCTAGTCGACGTCTGCTCTAGGTATAGTGGGACCTTCCCTCCATCGTCACCTTGGGAAAGAATCCTAAATTTTATAGCCACTAAGGTCACCAATGCGAACACATATAACTCGGGGGATAGTCTATGATCCGATATACACACAAGGGTAGACTAACAAGCTCAATTCCCTTGAAGGCTCCTTGACATAATCCAAGTTTTACCGACAAGTGACCCTAGGCTCCTCGACAATAGTCTATTTGAGGTTTACCATTTTTAGTATGTTGACATCTTCTATCATTCCCAATGAGATAGGTATGATTACCTCACTGGTTTGGATATGATCTCATGCTTTAATCTTTTAGGAGGAGCTTCCCAGAGCATACATGCTACAATTGGATTTTCCTACCGCAAGATTGACTACTTGTTTGTTTTTACTGCCTTGGAAAGTTAACTAAAACCTACTCCAAAACACTAGCCTAAGCTATGTTGGTGGAAAAGAGCCCTAGAAAATATAAAATTTCTAGATTGATTTTAATTAAGCATTACTTTTAGTTGGTTGTTTCTTAGGACAAAATATACGAAAGTGAAACTTTGATGATCTTTAATGACCCGACTCAAAATACATTACAATGCATCTATATGAGAAACAACTCATTTCTTTTCAATGAAATCTATCTAGAGGAAAGAGTTGAGAGATTTCAATAACTTTCAAAACATCAATTCTTTCTTTCCTAAATAAGAAACTTTGAAAAGAAGAAAATTTGGAGAAATCAATTTCATACAAAGAAGATCTTTTGCTCAAAATGAAATTCCCTATTCAGATCAAATTAGAAACAAGAATCAAACTTCTTCCAAAAGAAAGCTAAAAGTCTTAAAAATTATAAAATTCAAAACTAAAAGAAAACTCTAATCTTGAACTCTATCTAAAAGTTGGAGGATGTTTACGCTCATTTTGTAATCTAACCAAGAACTTTATGCTTATTTCAGCAAGAAACTAAAGAATCCAATAACGGTTTTAAAATGAAATTCAAACCTTACCAATCTAATAGGTTTTCTAAGTTTGCGAATGAAAATAAAATCAACTTTTCATAAGAGTAATACTTGCATCAATTTCAATGACTCAACATAAAAGCGATGACATACCAAGTAGCTGAGGTATATAAAATTTTCTGATTTAGAGCAACAGGAAGACAAGGCAAACAATTACTCATAAAATTCAAACTAGTTGAAAATATCACTTCAAACACAAAAATTGTTGAGAGAAACTCACCCAGAGGTCTTTGACAGTTAAAAAAAATTGGGATAATAACAAAGAATCAAGTAATTGGATTCCAGAAAAAAAATTTTCTACTTTTTCAAAAAATTTCTAGAAGTCCACAGTTTTTAATGGAACAAGGTGTGGTACCACACTATATTGCACTAAAATCTGCAGAGTCTACCTTTCTTTTTTTAAACAAAAAGTGCGGAATGTTGGGAAAGTACAGAAAAAATAAAAATACATATTTACAGTCATGGATCCTATTGAGTTTTCTACCCAACCCAGTTTTGAGCTAATCAAAATCAAAGAAACCTCAAAGAAATATTTCAAAAATCAACTTAAAAATGAAAAAGAAAACTAAGTTTAGATTATCCCCAGCAGACGTTGGAGTCGCCATTTTGTTAGACGGACAAATCCTTCTTGCGGACAAGAACGATCTCCCTATTATCCTAAGGAAATATAGAAACAAACAGACAAATAAAAACCATTTTCTCTAGACCATTATGCTTAAGAATTATTAATTAACTATGGAGAGATGCTCCTACCTAAATTCCAATGCTTACTTGATCTTCAATCCAGTTGCTCCAGAAGATATCGATCCAGCATGTAAGATCTGCAATCAAAGACAAGAAAAAGAGATCAAAAGCACCTGCAAGATATAATAATTCAAAAACAATAATATATCTTAGTGATCAAGGAATCTAAGAATTAAATTATTCAAAGCAATACATATTCAACCTAATGAGAAAATAAAATCCATTTATATTAACTTTGAATGAAAAGAAGAAACCTTACAACCTTGATGCCTTGATGTTTGTATAGGTTCTTTCAGGGTCCCGAACAACCATTTTCCTCAGTTTGACAAGAATCCAACTCTCTAAATTAGCATGAAACCATGGTCATGAGTATATAATCCTTCTCATGCCAATGATTCCAAATGTGTAGAGTATAATTTCTTCAGCAATTCACCTCAAAACAACCAAGTTCTAAGTACCCTTGAGACTAAAACATGGTCTCAATTTATAGCATAAGGGAATAGTTTCAGTTCCAATAAGGAAGGGATAAAGCCCTCTCATAATCAGATTTTAGCTCCAAAAACCAAGGGATAGCTCCATTAATGAAGGGATAGAAGTTCATGAAGAGAATGGGCGAAACTCGACCAAATAGCACTTCTAGAAGCCTCTAGATGGGAGAATATTCGACCAGATGGGCTTCTAGAACTTACTTTTCCTTTATTTTACCTTTTACGGGGGTCCGTAGTTTTAATGAGCAGAACGTGCAGGATGTGTTGCAGGTTTTAGAGCAATAAACCATGGTATCGTAGGAAATGACTAGGAAAAGTGTGGAGTTAGGCTTTTTAGGGTTTTAATGATCTTTTTCCCAATTCTAAGACTTGATTTAGGAACTTTATGATTTTGGACCTCTAAGGGAGCAATAAATAGGTAATGACTAACCCATATAGATAGCTAAATGTCATGGTGAAAAATTACATGGCAAGCAATGTACAATATCCATCACATCTACTAATGAATAGTAAATGGTTGAATACAACAATAATACATGATCAAGCACTTTCCCATGGATGTACAAGGGATGAATATCAATCTCATGGCCCACCCCAAAATAGAACAAACATTTGGCTGTGGTGGCCATATCTCCTCCCACGCTCCCATTAGAACATGTAGTGCAGAAATTGTGAGAATTTTTCCCACTCAAAGACACATCCAACTCATCTGCCTCTCTCATAATCATGCTTCTCATAAAAATATGATCTATATCAACAAATGAAGTCATGATCAGCAATAAAATTGAGAGAATTATGATGGTTTCATGTGGTGCAAGAAGGTACCAATAGCTTCTCAGACAAGTACAATGCAGTTTTACAAGTTGCTGCTTGAAGAAAGTACAAGGCAAAATGTTTCTTCTTTCATGGTTAATCATACATGTCTTCATATGATACATGTTAAAGTACAGCAACTGAACATACATCTGATGATAAAAAAATTTCCCAAGGCCACAAAATAGATGGCTGCCTCCATCATGTAGATTCGCCCAATAAAACTCATGGAGCAATGTGACAAGCTTGCCCTCTTGTGAAGCAATGCACTGCATCAGAATGGTAAGAGTGTGCAAATAAATGAATGTATATACAAACTTATCACCATATGTTGGAAGTAATATGGTACATGGGTCCATGAATGAGTCCTCCATAGAGTTTTGGCATGCTATGAAGTAGAATGAACCATGTGCTGCAAGAAGATAATCCTCCTCATGCTTGGAAACCCAAGTCAAGAAGATTATGCCATAGTGATAGATGCCTCTATCATCATTACCTCCTCTTTGTGCATCAAGTGCAAAAAATATGAAATGATCCTGGGACCTGTGGGTTATGGATCCACCACACTTCCACTGGGAACATTTCTTCCATAAATCTCTGCTCCAAGGTGACAACGTTGTGAGCTTATGCAAATAAGCCCCTGTAAATACAAAACCCTGTTCTTTGACATGCTCCTTATCAAAGATTCTTTCAATAATGCTGCAGAAAATGTGGAATACCTCCCAAGTTGGAAGTGCTTCCAAGCTATCATGAAAGATCAAGGAGAGAATGCCATCTCCACCTCCTTAAACATCATACAAAGTGTGAGAGAAAATCTGCTCTTGATCTCCCTGAAACAAGCAAAGCAAGAAGACATTTTGCTGCCTCCCCATACCTCCATTATACTGATCATGTGATGAAGATATAATGAATGATATGAGTATCATATCAACACCATGCATCCATACTCTATGCTGCTCAATGACGCAAGTATTCATCCTCTTACTCTTAGGAAGAGTGTTTTCCAAGTGATGGCCAAACTCTTTCAAGAGTAACCAGCGCAACCAAGCCTCCTGCTGCCCAGTATCATAGATCTGTGAGTAGCCTCCTAGATCCTTGCTCATCAACCACATACACTCAACCACTTGTGGATGCTTTCTTCTTCTCTTCACCTTGGTACTCCTCCCATGAGGGCTACCATCCTCCCAAATCATACTCCTGTCTTTGCACTTCATGGGATTTTGAAATGCAATTTTCTTAAGGATCAATGAGACCCTATCAAGATCCAAATAGGTGGTAGGAAAAAACCTCCCATCATGATGTGTATGGCTCAAGGGATGTCCAACACAAGCATGAGAGATGTTATCCATCCTAATATGTCCTCCATCTTCTATCTATTCTTGTGAGAAAGGAAGAAAAGCATTTCACTCCATGGTGTGTTGAAGTGCACCTCCAATGAGATCTCTCCTTGAGACCTCCCTCTCATCCATAGTATTCCAAAACCAATGAAGTGTTGGATCTGAAAGTAGAAGTTCCTCTTTGAGCTGAGAGGAGCTCATCAAGAAAGTGTCATCTTGAAGGGAGAAAGGGTTTCTCACTGCAAGATGTCTACCATCATTCTTCAAGGCTTCAAACTCCAACCTCCAATGTGATGTACAATCCAATAATGGCTCATGAGAATGATGGTTTGATTCCTTCTTGAGTGTTTCCATGTTGCACAGCATAGTGCAACCAAGCTGCTCTATAGTAGCAATGGGATTGGACCCTTGGTCATGCAAAAGTAAATATTCACATTGATCAAAATAATTTGTTGCAACAATAGAATGTGGAAATATTTTCATACCTTGATGATGTTTTGGAACTTCTTGTAGGGCTGCAAGAGTTCCTTCCTCCAAAGTGTTGGCTTCCCCAACTGTTTATGCATGTGGCTTCTCCTCCATGAGTGTGACAACATTATCACAAGGCTCCTCAAGTGGTGATGTGATCTCTTCTTTCTTTTCCCCTTCATCATCAAAGGTTTTGATCAACCCTTGAGTGAACTCTTCAAAATTCTTCACCCTTGCACGGCTCAAGTGGCTGTACCACCAAAAATAGGCTTCACCCTCCAAGTGCAGCGCTAATATTTCAACAGCTTCTTTCCCTGCTACAGGATGTAGTAGGAAAAATGTGTCCAACTTTCTCACCCAAGTTCTTGTAGTAGTTGACTCATCATAGATAGACAACATAAATCTATTGCCTTTGATTTCTCTTCTGCTACATGGTCTCTTCTCTTTCTTTAGCTGGATGAAATGAGGAAAATCTAGAGCCTCCGTGAAGCCTCTAATTTGAGATCTATACTCAACAAGGTAATCACTTAGAATCTGATAATCCAAGTGTCTTCCATGCTTAATATCTTCTTCTTGATGAGAATAGGAAGTGCATGGTACTTACTCCTCTTCTTCCTCAATCTTATTGACTTCCTTGGAGAGGTCTCCTTTGTATCTGAACACATATGAGAATAAAATCATCTTCTTTAACATTATGATCTTCTTGGCGAAGACTCACAGGCTGAGCCAAGAAAGTTGCTCTAATACCACTGTAATGTCCCAAAATCAGGGATTCAACAAGACATCAACTGTATAATGGTATTTTTGTGATTAATAAGCTTATAATAAGTGTGAGGAACATAAATACATCATATTGAACTACAACAGCCACTTTAATTCAGATTTACAATCCAAGGGATGGAGAAAATCAGCAATTTATGCACTAAAAATCTTAATATCAGAGATTTGCGTAAAATACAGGGGATGGGGATGGTTATATCTGATATCTTAGGTCATGATGGACCTATGCTCCAAATTGAAACTCAAACTAAGAATTATAGCTAAGTTAAACAGTTCCTCCTTTCTCGACTAGTCTAGAAAACCCTGATTTCTCATGACTTTGCTAAACAGAAATTTCTGAATACTGTGAGAGCGTGATTCCCATTAGGGTTGCTACAGAAAATTATGTAATATGACTGATATATAGCTTATATTTATCAAATAGCAGATAAATAGAGGTTTAACCTCTTTTACACAAAGAAAAGGACACTCGACAAGGGTTTCCGGCAATTTACATGTACCAAAAGTAGGACTGCAGAAAATAACGTAGTATGCTGCAACTCTGCATTAAACATAACTGAATATGATAATATCAGCTAAGATAAATGAGGGGATCAAAGCTCTAACCCTTTAGAAGCAATAAGACATCAATCCTCCAAGGGATTGGCTGAAATACACAAAATGGCCAAAATGCTGGAGTTGCTGGGCAACTGCTGCAACTCAAATATGGAACTCAATGAATAAGGCTGAAGATGATGCAAAATATGAATTAAACCCTCTCCAATGGATCTCCAAAGTGGAAGGCTGATCCTTACACTTGAGATCTCACCCTCCAATCAATCTGCAAAACCCCACAGCAAATGCACTTATGAAAATAACACGGTTACTGGAGAAAACTGCGCAGTAGGGGCATGAATATGAGTTGGAATGATGCCAAGATCCTAAAATAAGCTCCAAGGCTTCCAAACTGATCCTACAAAGGCAAGAAAGACTCTCCCTCTGAAAAACAAGCAATGGAAGAGGTGTTGTGGAGTCTCCACTGCAACACCCTACAACATAGTATTATGCTGCTACAGCAATAACACTGTCCTAGAGGAGGATGATTTGGCCTTCAGCCAAGATATATGGAGAATGAAGAACCAACCTTCAAGAGGCCTCTCAAGAAGGTGAGGAAATCCTAAATAGGAGTTTCCCGGAAATTCTTGCTAAACAGCCAAGAATGCTCAATGTCTGAATAGACATGAAATCATAAACATATGCATGAATAACAATGGCTCTCCTCCTCTCCATATATAGCAAATGAAGGCTCTCCATGGGCCCTACTTCAAATTAGGGTTTCTCTTCCTCTATAAGCTTCCCTCCTCTATCTCTGCGCTGTCCCATGTAGTGCTTTCCACCTCATACCCTGTGTTGGTTGACTTGGTCAAACCTCTTTGCAAATATCTCCTTTCACACATGAGGGTGTGAAATCTGGTTCCATGGCTGATCCCTTTTCATACTAGAGGGATTTTATTTATGTTTTTATTTTCATTGGGCCTCCTTACCCAATTATTCATCTCCTAAATGAATTTAGGAAAAAATTAATGTTCCAATTTATTGAAGAAAAAATTGGAACATTACAACTCTTCTGACACTCCTCATCCCACTAAAAGGATACATCCTTCTTTAACATCTTCTCCATTGGTGTAGTGATCAGGGTGTACCCTTGAATAAGCTTCCTATAGTATTCGGTGTGATGTTAGATGGACAAATCCTTCCAGCGGACAAGAACGATCTCCCTAGTATCCTAAGGATATCTAGAAACAAACAGACAAATACAAACCATTTTCTCTAAACCATTATGCTTCAGAATTATTAATTAACTATGGAGAGATGCTCCTACCTGAAGTCGAATGCTTACTTGATCTTCAATCCAGTTTCTCCAGAAGATATCGATCCAACATGTAAGATCTGCAATCAAAGACAAGCAAAAGAGATCAAAATCACCTACAAGATATAACAATTCAGAAACAATAATCTATCTTAGTGGTCAAGGAATATAAGAATTAAATTATTCAAAGCGATACATGAACAAATTAATGAGAAAATAGAATCCATTTGTATTAAATTTGAATGAAAAGAAGAAACCTTACAACCTTGATGCCTTGATGTTTGTACAGGTTCTTCCGGGGTCCCGAACAACTTTTTTCTTAGTTTGACAAGCCTCCAACTCTTTGAATTAGCATGAAAATATGGTCATGAGTATGTAATCCTTCTCATGCCAATGATGCCAAATGTGGAGAGTATAATTTCTTCTACAATTCACCTCAAAACAACCAAGTTCTAAGTACCCTTCAGACGGAAACATGGTCTCAATTTATAGCATAAGGGAGGTAGTTTCAGTTCCAATAAGGAAGGGATAAATCCCTCTCATAATGGGATTTTAGCTGCAAAAACCAATGGATAGCTCCATTAATGAAGGGATAGAGGTTGATGAATGGAAGGGGTGAAGCTCGACCAGATAGCGCTTCTAGAAGCCTCCAACTGGGAGAATATTCAACCAGCTAGGCTTATAGAACTTACCTTTCCTTTATTTTACCTTTTATGGGGGTCCGTAGTTTTAATGAGCAGAACGTGTGGGATGTGCCACAGGTTTTAGAGCAATAAACCTCGGTACCACAGGAAATGACTAGGAAAAGTGCGGAGTTAGGATTTTTAGGGTTTTAATGAGCTTTTTCCCAATTCCAAGACTTGATTTAGGAACTTTACGATTTTGGACCTCTAAGGGAGCAATAAATAGGTAATGATGAACCCATATAGATGGCTAAATGTCATGGTGACAAATTTCAGTGTAACATATTTTCCCCTAAAGTGTGAAGTCTGAAGAGTTATGAAGGGTTCTGAAGAGTGAAGTGCTTTATCATTCCGAGGATTGGGTTGCAGGCACACCTGTTGAAACCTAGAAAAAACATTCAATGAAAGCATATATATATATATATATATATATATATATATATATATATATATATATCATCACTGAGGTAGGCATTCCCATACTCAGATCAAAACTAACTACATGTTCTGATACATAAATGATTTTAGAATTACATTAATAGTAGACATGGCATGGACGCAACCATCTGTTATGAGTAGTCTACTGTATGATGAATAATAAAACTCCTCGCAACCTGGATGGTGGAAACTAGATCCAGGGTCTTGATTTCCGCTTCTCGAACTAGTACGATTCTATCCATGTGATTGATTGTGTCGAAGTCGAACATGGTAGAAACCACTTAATTACGAGTCAATGATGTGAATTGTTAACAAGTGTGAGAGAAACCACCAATAATGACAATGGCTCTCAAAGTACTCATTACAATCAATGAAATGTGAATTTGTGATCTGAAGTCGAACATTTCATAGAATCATTCGATCGAAGGTTAATGATGCAACCTTTCGTCGAAGGTGAGAAACCTTCCATTAGGGAATGTAGATCCCAAGGTACTAATAGGATTCTAGATAAAATTTCTAGATGATGAGTTGTTATCGACAGAAAGTGACCCATCGTAGGAAAGCACATGACATGAAACCATTAGATCAAGTTTTGAAGAAATATTTGGAAGGACTGACTTAGGGATGGTCAGTGTGAATGGAGACAAATTTTTTTAATGAATGGTTTATTTAAACTAATCTCTTGAACACATAACGACACTACAAATGGTTTGGTGATGATTGACCTAAAGCTAATACCCAAAAACCGGTTGAATACTTTCAATGTGGTTTGATTAACTGTTTGGTCAAAGGATTTTCCCAACCCAGGTATGAATGTGACAAAAGTGTCGTGTTCAAGAGTGGTATACAACTTTTTTGAAATGAAGTATGACAACTGGAATCATTCTCTCTCTTTTCCCCCACCATTTCTGGCAAGTACCTCTTTATTTTTCACAAGCTTGAGGAGGACAACATTTTCTTGTTATGTAAGCTCATCCTTCGGATGAGTCCAACTTAGTATTAAAATCGAACACTAAGAAGGAGTGGTTCGTTCCTGTTTATAATTTACAGGTCCTTTACTGTTAAGTTTTAACGAGTCCATTATAGCTGAAACTCGGTGTTTTTCAGTTTTAGGGAGTCTGAAGAAAAACTTAAGAAAACTCTGTGGGTGTACTTTTCATAAATTTAGTCTCTCAAGCCTGAAAAAGGATAAAATAATGCAAGAGAGAACTCTATTGACCATGATTATTCAACGTATACCTTTTTCGTAAATAGTCCATTTCAGTCCGAAAAAGGGGTAAACTTATACTGAAGGGACGACTGTTCATTTCCTTTAACAAGTTCGAATAGTCAAGTACTCGGAAATATTTTCATGTTTAGAGAGTCTGAAAAAAGCTTAAAAGAGAACTCCAAGGTTTCGATTTTTCGTAATTTTCAAGAGCCTGAAAAAGTGATAAAAGTAGAATCATCATCAAAATAATCCTTTTCACCTAAAAAATCTGTTTTCTACACATAAACTCGAAAAATTAAACATATATGTTTCCAATAAGTAAAAACTTTTGAAAAATAAATTTTTAAAGTGGAAAACAAATAAAATAATATTTTATTCATTCAAAAAATCTTATAAAAAGTAGTTCAACAAAGTCATTTTCACCTTTTGTATTCAGAGTTGAAAGTTGAGAGCTCTGGGCAAAAAACATTCTAGAGGTGATAACAGGAGAAATGACCACTCAAATCGAAAACCGTCAAATCCAGGTAGGCCATAACACTCTTCTCTTCATTTTCATCCATTTGAATTCTCTTTTTTGGTTTTTAAAATCATTTTTGGGGGCAAAAATGGTTCAATAGTTTCCTCTCGAGGGTCCGCAGGTCCGTGACAGTTGCATGGACCCAGTGGTACTGCAAGAGAATTTTGGGGCTACCATGGTTTTATGAAGGGCGCATGTAGGGGCCACACTGTCCCTATAAAAAAACTATGGAGGCAGGTGACAAAATGAAATTTGTTAAAATTCTCTCAAAAATCTCTAAAAAGTTTCAATCTTGAAAACGCCTTAAAATGTCATCCCTTTCAGGTCATTGCACAACATTGGAGTGGCGATAATCTGAAACCATGAAGAGATGGGTGATAAATACCACTGAAAAATCCAAAAACAAGCGTGTTTTGAAAGTGTGGATTATACTAGGTATGGGGTCATTCGGGCATGAGGGCACGGAGTGAGAGCCTAATGACCTAGTTGGTAAATAAATGGGATGTCTAGGAACAATGCTTTATCATCGGGGATCACAAGCTAGAAATTTAGCTTGAAGACATTTAATTCCTCACTGGCTTATCAAAAAGAGGTGAACATATCTCTTTGTTTGGAGCTAGGCAAGGTGGCCTGCATATCGCTAGCTATAAACAAGAGTTCTGCAATGAAGAAGCTAATCCCAAAGACAACCGTATAGACATAAAAACTTTCATACGTCTTGATCTGGAATTCATTGCATTCACCATGACCAGATTATGTGGGAGCGCAGCTCCACATGTGGCTACCAAGTCACAAATGCAGATAGTTGTCGAATGCTATAGAGGTATAATCTTCAATTTGTGTGAAGGGGTGTTGACCAATATGAAGGGTCAATTGACGAGAGCGAAAAACTCAAAGTTGAAAAAATTTGGGTATGGTGCTATCTTGGTATCTTTCAATTTGGAGAGGATTCCATCCCTTGCCCCTCAGCTGATCTCCATTGACCATCGTGAACTTAGAGAGCCTCGTACAGTATGATGGGTGGAACTAATGTCTCGCAATGGTGGCCATGGCTATGTGGTAGTTCGATTCACTCTAGCATATTTTCATTGGTTACAGAACCAAATCTTTGCTATTGAGGATTTCCTATATGCAGGCATAGACTTTCGAGGAGACACCGAGATGTCCTTACCTCCAAGGACACAATGGGATGAATCAGGTAAATGAATTGTTTTGATGTGTTTTAACTATAATTTTTATTTTGTTTTTCAATCGTCCAATAATTATAAAAAAAAATTTCAAATGAAGATGTTGGTCCATGAAGACCAGCCACTCCCTGCCGCTTCGAAAGGAAGCCAATAGAGCCTGTTGCACAACCATAGAACCAAGCAATAGAGATTCTTAATGACTTAGAGCACAACCTGGAAAGGTTGACTAGAGACATCCCAGAGACATCGATGGATGATATTCCTCTTCATCTCCAGAGGCATGTCGCTAGTGTTCCTACCCAGTTTAGGAGATACCTACGTAGGGTTGCGCGGGAAATAGTTTATTATCATGACCATCACCATGGATAGTTTATGATTATCGCAGACTATTTTATTTTATGTTTTTTGTATCACTATATTTCAGATCATAAGTTGTTTTAAACCTATGGTCGCAGATGATGTAATATTTTTTGAAAACACAAACTCTATCTATGATATTACTACTTTCACTAGCTATCTTGTTCAACACATATCGAATGTTCTTTTTATTTACTATTTTAATGTTGCAAATGTCTATTTATAACATTATTAGCTAATGCATCAGCCAATGTATTTAAAATTCTTGGAATGTGTTCATATTCGATGTAATAAAATTGCCTTTCCAAGAGATGAACCTTCAAAAATAATCTCAGTAACACCGGATTTGTAATTGTGTATACTATGTTTAGATGCAATACAATGAGTTATGAATCTATCCTAATGATCAAACACTAAATGCCAAATGAAATAGCACCAGATAATAACTCAATCACTACGCTATATTCTGCAACATTATTCATTGTTTGACCAAGGCTTACCCCATGCATAGAAACTAACTCATCAGTGGGTGAATAGATAACCCAGGCTGCGGAATAAATATTTCGTGTACTACGACAGGCACCATCAGCAAAACCAATGTATGCTTGAAGGGACGTCGACATCTGCAATATCAAGAGTAATAAAGATAAGCAATGAAAGTACTAAACGCAAACTTAAACTAGACACACTCATCTAATATAAAGCAGCTATCTAGAAAAATAACTAATGTACAGGTGAGATCTTCACACAAAAATCAAGCATAATATCTCTTCAGATAAATTCCATTTCTGGTTTTATCTAAAGAGACCCCATCATAATCAATAAATTCATAAGCCATTTTTGCAAGCACTTGCTTGACAATATAAGGACCATGCCACATTGGTTCGAATTTCCCAACTCCTAGTTTATCATTAGCTTGATTGTATACCAAGACTAGGTCACCTTCTAAAAAAACACGAGGTGTAAAACTTCGGTCGTACTGAGCTTTAATGCATTTTTAATGAGCTTCGACTACTAATGCAGTGGTGTGCCGAGACTCATCTAATTGTGCTAGGTAAAAAAAGTGTTTTTCCTCTTCAGAAGTAGCTGGTAGTAACTATATGGCTAATTGGAGTGACGGTATTTTGCATTCAATCAGTAACACAACTTCTAAACCGTAAACTAGTTGAAAAGGAGTGAACCCTGTTGTAGTTTTTGCTTAGGTTAGGTAAGCCCAAAGTGCTGAGAAAAGCATAGTATGCCAATTCAATTTATGAATTCTGATTATCCTTTTAATCATGGTGGTTAAAACTTTATTAATGGCTTCAACCTAACCATTAGCCTGTGGGTAATATGGAGTAGAGTTATCATGGCGTAGGCCGAGTTGGTTGGAAAGTTCGGTCTTCATGATGTTTTGAAAATGACTCCCATGGTCAGTAATGATAGCTTGGGGTACACCAAATCAAGCAATCACGTGATTGAATACAAAAGTAGCTGTAGTTTTTCCATCTGCTGCAAATGTAGGCATCGCCTCGGCCCATTTGGTAAAATAATCTACTGTGAGAATAATATACCCATGCCCCTCGACCGAGTGAGAGTTACATGTAATGAAATCCATGCCCCATTTTTCAAAAGGACCAACAGCAATTATGGGGTGAAGAGGAGTTGGTGGTGCATGCATCTTTCAATCAAATATCTGACAGTTGTGGCATTTTTGGACCATGAGAATGCAATCCTTGAATAATGACAGCCAGAAATAACCAGAGCGCAATATATTTTGGGTTGTGGCATACCCAGACATATGACCACCACACGCTCTAGAGTGGCACTCATTCAAAACTCTTTCATCATCTTCATGAGTCACACATCGTCGAAATAGAGAATTCGCACTGCGATGATAAAGCGTGTCTCCAACAATATTGTATTGCTGAGATTGGTAACGTATCTTTCGTCGATGTGAACGTGAAAGTTTAGGCTAAAAAGTTTGAGTTTGGAGATAAATGATGATATCTCCATACCATGGATCTAACATACTGATAAGAAACAGAGATTCATCAGCAATCAGATGCTCTACCACTGTTTCTATCTCAGTATTTGGGAAGTCACACATAAGTTCGGTGAATACTAGTGATTTCCTTGATTTGGATTTTTAAAATTCTAAATCAAACTCCTGAAGGATAACTATCCATTTAGAGTATTTTCCCCCGAGTAATTTTTTAGTCAGAATATACATCATCGGGTTGCAATTAGAGATCAAAGTTGTTTTTCGTAACAAAATGTAACGACAAAATCGTTGGACAGCTTGAACTGCTGCCAAGGCCAATTTCTCCACATGCGAATATTTAGTCTCTGTTGGATTGAGATTCTGACTGAGATAGTAAATCACATGCTCGTTGTGGAATTCATCCTCCTGAACTAATACCATTCCAATGGTGTAATCAGAGGCTACTAAGCATAAAAAGTAATCCTGGCTGTAATTTGGTGGATTCAATAACGGTGCATGGGTCAACACGTGTTTTAAAGCATCAAAAGATCAATCAGTGATCTCATCCCAAATAAAAGGAAAATTCCATTTCAACCTTTGGTTAACTCATCATAGTTTTGGATAAATATACACAGAAATTTTGCTTTCCCTTGCAAACTTTGGAGTTGGCAGAGTGTGGAAGAAGGAGGTAAATTGATAACAGCCTCAACCTTCGAAGGGTTGACACGAATGACTTCTTACAAAACAAAAAATCCGAATAATCTACCAGATTGCACACAAAAAACAAATTTGTGGGGATTCAAGCGAATCTTATAATTCCTACATCTCATAAAAATTGCTCGTAAATGAGTAGGATGATCTTCCCTGTGTAATGAATGAGAATTTAAATCATCGAGATAAGGCTACACAATGTGTTTAATTTCATGAAAAGAATAAGACATTTCCCTTTGAAAAGTTGCACCAGCATTCTTCAATCCAAAAGGTAGTTTACAGTAGGAAAATGCTCCCCAAGGACAAATGAATGTTGTTTTTGGTTGATCAGTAGGGAGTATGTTTATTTGATTGTATCCGGAAAATCCATCCATAAATGACTACATTTCATTTTCAACACAATTGTCAATGATTTGGTCGATATAAGGAGTTGGATAATCATCCTTAGGACAATATTTGTTACCCTATAATCGACACACACTCGTATAGTTCCTTGTTTTTAGTAATAGGAACAATATTGGATACCCAATCCGTTAACGGGATAGGATAAATAAAACCTTCTCTTAGTAATTTCTCAACTTTGGCTTTGATAGGAGCAGCTTTTCATGGATGTATCAGACGTAATTTTACCTGATAGGTTTAGCATCCATGCAAGTTTTTATTTCATGAACGACAATTTTGGGATCAATTCCTGGCATTCCTTCATAAGACCAGGCAAATATATCACGAAATAGGGCTTTATATGTAGCAATTTCATCTAACGTACAAGAAGCACCTATATGAATGTTTTCAACAATTCCTGGTTTTACTGATATGTCAATGGTAACCATCGAAGAAACATTTCCCAAATTAACTTCAGAATCTGAATTTGTGGGCGATATTGGACTCTTGGGTTCCTTGACATAGTCAATTGTAAAAATAGATGAAAAATTATTTTCTAATTTATCAAGCTCAGGTAAAAATGATGAGCAATGATGGAGATCATCCCATGGTAAATCATCTATGGAAAAGAATTCACGAATGATTTCATTAGTATAAAACAGTTCTTTAAAAGGATCGGGAATTGATGTTATAGCTGAGCTTGATAGTGTTAGCCCCCTATAAATTTTTTGACAAGAAAACAGGGGGCTAAAATGTTTCTGAGCCTTCAAGGAATGCATTTCCTCTGAAAACACATCATCCTTGAAGCCTCCTTGTGCCTTTTGTCCTTTGATAAACCCCCACTGCTGATTTCCAGTTATAAAGCCCATCTATTTATGAAGAAATGCCCAAAGGACCTCCTCTTTCCCCTTATATCATCCCTTCTAAGCCTTTGTTTTCATCTTTTTCTTCCACTTCTAAATTCCCCACTTACCCTCTAAACCCTCCCAAAATTCCCTTTAAATCCTACAAGTTCCCCTTGTTTGGCCCGTTTCCCCCTTTTTCCCCCTATTGTTACCCTTTCCCAACCTCAAAATGCATTAAAAGGGGCAAAAAACCCACTCTTCACTTTATATTAAGGCCTATCCCCTTTCAGCCAGCCCCCTTAACCTTCTCCATCACGTGACTCAGGCGCCGAAACCACGCGCTAGCTCGAAAAAGTGCTTAGCACAAATATGTATCTGGTGCATTTTGAACCGTCGATCTGTATAGATTGGATGGTTTTCACATTTCCCATAGCACCCATCACCCACCTCCTTTCACCGCCCGATCGCATCATCTACCGTTCATTTAACCCTTCGATCAACGGTCCGCATTCACCCGCCCGGTGGTCCACATAACCGTGCCCGAGCACTATTCAAAAACCGTCCGGTTTCTATCGCACCGTCGTTGGAGGGTGGGCGGTATTTTTTATTTTGGAGCGATTTCACTCACCACCCGACACGTGGCTCCGTCACTATTTGAAAACCACCCCCTCATCGCGCATTATCGTTCGGTATTTGACCCTGTGTGATATGCATATCAGCCATCCGATCCGGGGCTCCCCATCCAATGGTCATCGCACCCCGAAGATGCGCGGAAATTAACCCAAGGCATTCGTACCCATGACCCACCATCCACTGCCCTCCGATATGTTTTCCGTCGTCGATCTCCTTCCGAGATCGAACGGTCTAGATTCACTACATGCCCTGCCGTTGACCCAACCCTGCCATGTCATTTCTCCACATGTGTTCGTCATTTTTTCGCCCGTCCCCTATATAATTCATTCAAAGGTCTTGATTCATTTCATTTTTCCCTTTTCCCATTGTATTTCGGCCAAAGCTAAACTTCTGTGTTTAACACAAAAGGCCTCTTTTCTCCGCCACCATTCATCCGGCCTCCATAGCATCTCTTCCATCACCCCTGAGATTTCATAAAAAGTTTATTTCATTATACAGGGATCACAGAGAGACTATTGTAGCGGCCCAGCGTATCAACAAAAAGGGATTAAAGGGGTTAATGCCAATTATTGAATGTTTAACGCTTAACCCCATGTTCAAAGGGAAAGGACGCAGTGTGAAGACTAAGCACATGGAATGAGCCATATCTGTGAGTAATGTTAGTAGAGCACTATTTCTCCAAGAGGACACCTTCCTACATAAGTCTCCATGCCCCCTCGAGCCCTTAAATGTATTTCACTGACAGAAGCTTCTTAAAGACTGTCAGGACCACAATTATGAAGCATGGAGACCTTGCAGATTTTCCACCCAGTTCACCAATTCTAGAAGGAAACGCAGAACACCAAACTCTAGAAAGGACTTCACGAAACATCAGAGGTCAATCTTGGCCTGACAGAGTCTCCAAGACCATACCAAAAGTACTTACAGCGATGCAGATTTCCATTAAGCAGAGTGGGCATGAACTCTTTCTCCACTCTGTCTTAATGAGATCCATTTAATGAATATCACCTACCATTTTTATTATCTTCTCCTATAAGAATTCCTGAAAAACGTATTGTGAAAGGTTGTTGTTTGGTTGTTGCCGATTGTAGTTAGAGGGATTCAGTTTTGACTGTTAGAAAATTTTTGGGAGAAAGTAGCAGAGTAGTTTGTATTGTAGTAGGCTGGGAGGAGCAGTTTGGATTGTAATAGCCATTAAGCTCAGTGCATGTGACTGGTTTTGCATCAATTAATCAAGCACATTTCTTTGGATCCTGGTCTATTACTACGGGTGATGTTTCTCTTATCTTATCGTTTAATTACATTTTCATGTTGTTCATTGGTCTTCTGGGCTCGCATCAGAAATATGGCATAGGATTTACCCTTGTTAGGTACCCTATGTCTCTGCTCTCCTTGCCTTTAATGTTTTCTGTTGCTTAGTTGTTCTTGTTGGGTTTAAGCTAGAATATTTGGGAACACTGGGGATTAGATTTAGCCCTGTCCACTAGGATCCTTGTGCGACCAGCTGGCCTTTCTAAGATCTCTTGCTGGTGTCAAAGAATTGAAGGTTCAAAGGTATTCTCTGATCTATAGACCTCGGATCTGTTAAACTTATCTTTGTTTTTCCCTTGGAGCATGCTAAAGCTGACCTGGAGTTAAATGAACTCTGGTCCGATCTGTAAGCTGCCCCTTTGTCCCTCCTTTAAGAGTTGCCTATGAGTATGTCCAAGCAGGTCTGGAGTTAAATGACCTCTGACCTAATCTATAGACAGAAATTGTGTTTCTTTCCTTCTTTCACTTTCAATCCTTAATGTTCCATCCCACCACCTATCTAAAATATCCTTTAGTGTAGATGACTTGCCCTCTGAAAGCCTTGGATAGTTATTGCATGTAATTACCTTTCATGACTCCATAGCCCAATGGATGGCACTTTCTTGACCTATCCTCTTTGCTGAAGCATCCTGCTATTTTTTTCCTTTCCTCCCATTACTTTCTCAGTCTATGATCTCATGACCAACCCAGCAACCAACCAACCAAATCATTTTAAAACCCCCTTTGTGCTTCATAACTAGCCTAATACCTCATTTTGAGCTTCAAAGATATACCATTCTTTGCTTCATTTGGAGAGACCCCTCTCCGGGTCTAGGAGGGCTAGATCCTAGGGCCCCAAAGTGGTTCTGATGTTGTCTCATCTTTTGGTCTTGCCAATCTGGCAAAAACACGGGAACCCCAACAGACAGTGAAAATTATTCTTCATTGATTACATTCATTGGATCAGAATCAGTTAATGGTGGATTGGAAAATGACTATATTGCTTGATATGCTATCTCAAAAGGACTCAAAGGCATCACACCATTGAATGAATCCAGTTCTGACTCTAAAGGCACTACCCAAGGATCATCAAATGGAATAGTGCTTGATGTAATCATATTGATATTAGCAATAGTATGTGGTACGTTAGGTGGAGGCATAGAAAAGGTTTCCATTAAAGTGGAATCTTTGATTAAACCTACTCTAACATCCTCATAAGGAATAGTTGATTTTCCAATATGCTGAATACTATCCGTAGAAGCTGGGTCAGACGAATAATATGAGAGCTGATCGATTTTCACAATCTTTTCTTGATGAGGAAACATGATTAATCGAAAGACGGATGACACGACAACAGTCATAGCATAAGACCAACTTTGACCCAGAAGAAGGTTGTAATCTAGAGGGGCATCAACTACCTACACATCTAAATTAACGGTTTTACCTTCGACCTTTATAGGTAGATCTTGCAAAATTCTGAATGGATGGAATCCTCTTCCATCAAAATATTTGAGGATTTTCGGGGATTGGTTAAGTGTCAGAGAACCAAGTGATTTCCAATAGTTTAATGACATAATACACGTAGATTCCCATTCATCAATAACAGTACGAAGGCAATGTCTGTTTTTAACTAGTACTGGAATCTGAAAAGCCATTTGATGAGGGAGCCATGGTGTAAAATTTTCTAAATAGAAGACCATAAGGTTCAAATTCTGAAGATATATAGCTCCAATAGCTAATAAAAGTAATTTCCTTTTTGCTGGACATGATTGCAACACTTCTAAGGCCGACATTGTTGAAGGAGATATTGCTAAATCTTCAACAATGTTGTAGTTCTAAGCAGCTCTTGCATGTAGATTGAAAGTTGATTTACAAAGTACACCTTTACTAGGCAGTTTCATTACTAGATCGGGATTAGGTTTCTCGATATGAAGTGGATCAGAAACTAAAGGAGATGTAGTTGGTGTTGAATTATAATTTTATACTTCTTTACCAGTAACAAGATTTTTACTTCCATAGTCTTGTGATCGAATCGCAACCATTACTTGAGACATCATCAAAATATCTGATGATGTATTAGAAGAAGATCCAATCATTTTTCTATCTTGAACAAGAAAATTATCCTTTAAGACAATGGGCATGGGTGAACCTTTGACGAACTTATATACTTCAGACCTATGCAGACATTCCTTGGTGAAATGAACCTCGTCATAGATAAGACAAGGATAATGAGGTTTCTTCTTATTATCATTCGGCTCATTTTTCTCAGTTCTTTCCTTGGGAGATGAAGTCTATTTACTTTTATTCTTCCCTTTCTTCTTATTTCCATTTTTTGACTTTGTGGTAGAGAAATCCACAATGTGAATATCGGTAGAATTTTCTAGGGAAGAATCTCTTTTTGGTGAATCAGGTAAAGTTATTATGGGGGAAGTAACCTTTGAAGATTTTTTCTTACTCTTAGTCATACTAACTGAACTGATTACACCATCAGCTGCATGAGACCCTAAAGGAGTTACTGTTATCTGACCAGGACACGGTAAATCAGGGATTTTCTCGTACAAAGTACCTCACTAGGTATATGCCAAATCAAGATACTGAGCTTGAGAAATGACTTGTTCTTCTGTAACAACTCCTCCTTTAGCTACATCTTTAGTGTTTTTTGGTAGTAATGATTTTACAAACCATTCTTCCAATATCTGATCCAGGATAAAAACTTTCACCAAACATCTTCTATGTCTCCATTCATGTATATGATCTGATATGTATGTAGACGTAGATTGTTTTAGCGAAGTTAATAATTCTGTGTTGTTGTCGTATCTGACTAGAAACTCAAAATGAGTTAAGAAAGTTGTTTCTAGAGCATTGAAATTTTTAAATGAGCCTCGTGGTAGTTCAATTTACCATTTGGCAGCTAATCCTATTAACGTTCTCTACAAAAGTCTTAGTCGAATGGAATCATCGATCAATGGGTTGGATGCACACCATAGGTGGTAAGTCATGACATGTTTAGAAGGATATTCTCCTGATTTTCCTTCAAACTTCGGGATATCACTAGGCAACTTATTTGGCATTGGAAGTCAATATGGATGATAATATATGGGATCATTTGTAAGGCGTGAAAAATCAGGTAAATCCAAATTTGCTATGAATGGCAACCGACAGTTAGGGTCTTGTTGATAACCTTGTGAAACTAAACTAGTTCTAGGAGGAGGATATCCAGGATATCCTGGAATAGCCTGTGCATTTAGAATTAGAATGCCCCTTGGATAACCAAGAATAACCAGACCATAATGGGGTTGAACAGGTGTTTTATATGTATACCCAAGATACGGTTGTTGCTGGTAAACTGGATTTTGTAGAACAGGTCCATATTGATACTGCCCTTGATACGGTTGATAAGTAAACTAAGTTTGACTTGCTATAACTATACTTGTATCAGGTTGTCCTGCAGGCATCTGAACAACAGTCTGAATTGTAGGTCCAGACTACAGAGTAGAAACTTAAGGAATCTGTACTGATATTTTCAGGGCAAAAGTAATAGGAGTTGTAGACACTCTAGGAATAGGTGTGGTAGGTTGAACAAAAGTTTGAGCAACAGTTTGAGGCATAGTTCTAGTTGTACTCGGACCAAGCTGCTGAGTAGGACCAGATGCAGGTATTTGAATTGTAGGTTGGACTGGTTGTTGGGTTTGATTATAACCAACCTTTTGTCTAGATTGATAATAAGATACTTTCACATTTGGCTGTAAATTCTGTTGGGCTTGGGATGGATCCCACACCATATTTACTCCAAGATATGAGGGTCCCAATGAAGGTTGTACATAAGAAGTACCATAACTAGGTTGAACATATGGCTGATAATTAGCTGGACAATTTCAACCTCCTTGTAACATTTGTTGTTCCGAGTAGAACTGTTGTCCTAAAGGAGGTTTCAAACCTTGAGCTGCGTACTGCACTTGAGGTTGATATTGACCTTGAGGCATGTACTAACCTTGAGGCATATACTGTCCCTGGGGTTGATATTGACCCTGAGGTATGTACTATCCCTGGGGTTGATATTTACGCTGAGGTATGTACTGTCCTTGGGGTTGACCCCCAGGCTGTATTTGACTACTTTGAGGTTGCCCCCCACACAGTAAATTACTACCCTGAGGTCCGGGGTTTGTAATATTTCCAGACATCATATAAACTTGTTCATTGTTTAAAGTTCCATTATTTGATTCATTCAGTCCAGATGATGATATTTTTTTTTCGCGAAAGGAGATGCTCCTGAGAAAGTACCAGAGATCGACTGATATCCTACAGGAATAGACGGGCCACCATACAAAAATGTTTCTGGAGATTCAGAAAACATAGATGACTCACTAGACATGTTTAATGGAGGTCTATAACCTATTCGTTTAGGTCAGTGAAGAATACCAAGAGTATTTTCTAAAAGGACTGTAAAAATTTGATTCTGCACGTTCTCTAAGTTCTAAATTTTCCTGGGTTCAAGGAAGAACAACTTCTTCCTCTGTGTCACTAACTTATTCAATATTAATGATACCAGGAGGAAGATCTTTTGTAATCCGATTCCTCACTCTGGATCAATCGAGATGACCAGGAGTTGGAGTAAAGAACTCTAAAGTAGGTTCAGATGTAGCAGACTCAGTTTCTGTCTCAGAAATTTGAGGTTCAAAAGGTGATAATTCACTTGTTGTAGAGGCAAGTTCAACTAGTTCAAAAATAGAAATTTTCTGAGGAGTATCCTCTGCTGGTTACGGTTGATCTACTTCATAATCATGATGAATAATAATTGATGTTTCATCCTGTTATGTTGATCCAGTCCCTGATGTTTGTCCTTTTTTAGTTTTAATTTTTTCTAATTGGCTTGGTGTATATTCAAGTGGTTTCCCCTGCATTCTACGTGATTATCTTGGTAATTCAGCCACGATTAAAACCTTTAACACACGCAATTGAAGAAAATTTCAATAAAAAACCCTAAATTCAATAAGGAAACAATCAAATGAATCACACTTCTATAAAAATCTAAGAGATCAATCCACATGCCTATAACAATAGATTCTCGCACTAAAAGCACTAGTTGGTGATGAAATCGAACATCGTAGAATAATAATGCAGAAATGGTGGCTGGAACAGATACCCCGAACACCTTCTTAATGAAACATACCGGTGCAATTTTCTCCACTTAACCCATCTCGAGTGAAGATAACCCTCTGGAGAGTCCAAGTGAGTCTAGTCGACGTTTGCTCTAGGTATAGTGGGACCTTCCCTCCATCGTCACCTTAGGAAAGAATCCTAAATTTTATAGCCACTAAGGTCACCAATGCGAACACATATACCTCGGGGGATAGTCTACAATCCGATATACACACAAGGGTAGACTAACAAGCTCAATTCCCTTGAAGGCTCCTTGACATAATCCAAGTTTTACCGACAAGTGACCCTAGGCTCCTCGACAATAGTCTATTTGAGGTTTACCATTTTTAGTATGTTGACATCTTCTATCGTTCCCAATGAGATAGGTATGATTACCTCACTGGTTTGGATATGATCTCATGCTTTAATCGTTTAGGAGGAGCTTCCCAGAGCATACATGCTACAATTGGATTTTCCTACCGCAAGATTGACTACTTGTTTGTTTTTACTGCCTTGGAAAGTTAACTAAAACCTACTCCAAAACACTAGCCTAAGCTATGTTGGTGGAAAAGAGCCCTAGAAAATATAAAATTTCTAGATTGCTTTTAATTAAGCATTACTTTTAGTTGGTTGTTTCTTAGGACAAAAGATACAAAAGTGAAACTTTGATGATCTTTAATGACCCGACTCAAAATACATTACAATGCATCTATATGAGAAACAACTCATTTCTTTTCAATGAAATCTATCTAGAGGAAAGAGTTGAGAGATTTCAATAACTTTCAAAACATCAATTCTTTCTTTCCTAAATAAGAAACTTTGAAAAGAAGACAATTTGGAGAACTCAATTTCATACAAAGAAGATCTTTTGCTCAAAATGAAATTCCCTATTCAGATCAAATCAGAAACAAGAATCAAACTTCTTCCAAAAGAAAGCTAAAAGTCTTAAAAATTATAAAATTCAAAACTAAAAGAAAACTCTAATCTTGAACTCTATCTAAAAGTTGGAGGATGTTTAAGCTCATTTTGTAATCTAACCAAGAACTTTATGCTTATTTCAGCAAGAAACTAAAGAATCCAATAATGGTTTTAAAATGAAATTCAAACCTTACCAATCTAATAGGTTTTCTAAGTTTGTGAATGAAAATAAAATCAAATTTTCATAAGAGTAATACTTGCATCAAGTTCAATGACTCAACATAAAAGCGGTGACATACCAAGTAGCTGAGGTATATAAAATTTTCTGATTTAGAGCAACAGGAAGACAAGGCAAACAATTACTCATAAAATGCAAACTAGTTGAAAATATCACTTCAAACACAAAAATTGCTGAGAGAAACTCACCCAGAGGTCTTTGAAAGTTAAAACAAATTGGGATAATAACAAAGAATCAAGTAATTGGATTCCAGAAAACAAAATTTCTACTTTTTCAAAAAATTTCTAGAAGTCCACAGTTTTTAATGGAACAAGGTGCGGTACCACACTATATTGCACTAAAATCTGCAGAGTCTACCACTCTTTTTTTAAACAAAATGTGCGGAATGTTGGGAAAGTACAGAAAAAATAAAAATACATATTTACAGTCAGGGATCCTATTGAGTTTTCTACCCAACCCAGTTTTGAGCTAATCAAAATCAAAGAAACCTCAAAGAAATATTTCAAAAATCAACTTAAAAATGAAAAAGAAAACTAAGTTTAGATTATCCCCAGCAGACATTAGAGTCGCCATTTTGTTATGTTAGAGTCGGTCCTTGCAGCCCTCCGTCAGTGATCATTTCGTCTTTTGCATATTCATTATTAGGTGTCTCGCTTGTTCCACTTTGTTGCATTTCACTAGGATCATGCCATGAACTGACGAGGGGTTCTGTCGTCCTATGTTTCCTCATGTTTATACCTGCAGCGCTATTTTAAAAAACTTTTCCTCAAAAAATTATTCATAGTTATTGTCATTATATATATGGTCTTTAAAAATGTCAATAAGTGTCCTAGGTCTTGGTGTCTAGGGTTTTTGAGTCATTTATATACTAGTCATAAATCCTGCAAGGTGAGGAAAGTCCAGCACTTGTGATTTTTATTTTATTATCATCAGCATTTTAAAAAAAAAATATATTTCTAGTCCAAAACTCTGTTTTGGAACTAGAAATTTGTCATTATCATTTTGTAAAAAATTGTAATTGTTCCGCCATGAAGACATTGTCAAAAGCAGACCCCTGGTCTTTTCTCTAGCCAAGATAGCCATATCCCTGCAAGAAGACAGCAAAATCATTAGTATCGACCTCAAAAAAGCCAAAGGAAGTTTGTATTTGAAAAGCCAAAAGTGAAATTACAAAAAACATTTGTAATATGGGTTTGAAATTAGATTTGAAATAAAATCTGATTGTGAAGATATTTTTGACATGTATAAAAGCCAAACAAGTTTCATTTGAACCAATTTCATAGCTCCCAAATCGTGTTTGCAAAGTGGAGGGCCGATTTCAGAATTTTGAAGTGCGTGGACAGAGTTTTGGGGCTGCACGACCCACGTTGAGGGAGAGCGACCCACCTGGGCTGCGCGACCCACGCAGAGTCAGTTCAGCAGTGTAGGTTTGCAGGTGCGCGACCCACCTGGGCTGCGCGACCCACGCAGAGCCTGCACGACCCACGCAGACACAGGGTTTTGAAATTTAGTTTGCGCGCCCAGTTTGGCTTGGAATCGACTCAAGCTACCTTCAAACAGGTTTCTATCCATTGTTTGATGTTTTTCAACGCATTTGTGGCATCATGGGTGGTTTCCAATATTCAAATGAGGGATTTAAAACCCCACAGTCATAGTATTATTGTTTTCAGGGTTTGAAATGAAAATGAATGGTGGAAAGAATGTGTTTGCTATCTTAAGGCAGTGATATGGCCAGCCTTCCATATAACATCAAAATCAATTTGCTCTCATACCCATTATACCACCGCAACCATTGCTATTGTTATACCACAAGTTTAAACCCCTTTGAGTCACATTGCCTATGCTCATGAGTCACATTGCCCAATGTAAGAATATGCTCATGTTTTTGTTTCAAATGGCCCATTGAAACCCTTATGGTCATTACTCCTAGACAAACATATTACCATTAATGCCATGCTCTCTTTTGTCTAGATGTATTCAAAACTTTTGAAGGTTGCCTGCTCCTGTTTGGTCAAAATTTCATTTGCATTCAAAACAGCGATTATGCCTTTTCCAGTCCATTTAAAACTGAGATTTTATCCATAATTTGATTCCTTGATAGTGCTTTGACGGTGGGAATATTGGTTGAGTGTTAAACATACATCCTAATTTTGCTTTCACTACCTTCAAACAGTGTACACATTGCCAAAAACTTGATCAAAGATATGTCAGAGACAGAGTCAGAATATGAGCCGGGTTCAGGCAGTGATTCGGTGGCTGAAGGTAATGTACCACGGGGTTCCCGCAGAGAAAATAGAAGTGGTGATCATCGCAGAGAGGAGCCTACTTCTTTGGCTCCGTTGCAGGCATGTCCATTAGCTATGGATTGTTTTCGTTTCTTGTCATGTTTCAGATTTTGTGAGATGGTTGTACAACCCAAATTTCATCGTGGAATTAGCACTGCTTGTTCTTCATTTGCTGTAAGACGCAACCTTTGGGCTGCTGATTTCATTGTATCACCTTTCACTATTGTCAAGCCACTGCATACCAAACATAAGCGAGGGAATGGAGCAAGGGTAAGCAGTTAGAGAAATTTCACTATGAGCCATACATTAAAACTGAATATGTGGCTTACTTGAGCAGAGTTTTTCCATTCAGATTCTTGAGAGATGAGTATGCACCACTCATGAGGCTCATCATTCAGTATTTTAGTTGTGAGGGCAGGTATGCTCGTCTTTTCTCATATCATATTCGTTTGCTGATGCACTTCACAAGGGTACGTATGATGAGTATTCCATATTTCATACACTGCAACATAGAGAGGATGGTGACATTTGTGCAGAAGAAGACGAGCCCAGTGCAGCAGTACAGGAGTATATATCATTTCACTTTGATCAAAATCTTGGTGTCACATTAGTTGGCAGAGCAGGGCATCACTTGGGAGGATTTCATTTCTAGAGACTTTTTCAGAGTGCCACAGTAGCCTCCCGAGGCAGTTCATGATGCAAGAGAGCCCTCACACCAGCCGGACATGCTTGAGGTTGAGCATATCATCACTCCTTTGGTTCAGACATATCAGCGAGGCCATAGGGCCTTATTTGCAGCGACACGGCGGGTACTATCTCCACGTGAGGTGGAAGGGGTCCTGCCGACTTCATGGACACGGCGAGTATTATCTCCACGTGATGTGGAAAGGGTCTCGCTTTCTTCTCCAGTGCAGGTACAGGTACAAGACAGGCAAGAGGCCCATTCATGATGAGGGCCCATCAGAGGCCGGACACCGATATGACAACTCATTGATGTTGATACGGCTCTCCTAGTTCGGGTTTCAGGAAGTCATCCAGAGAAAAGGGCTCGAGAATGACCAACGAAAGACCAATTGCATGTTCAAGTAAGATTAAATATTTGGAGGCCGCAGTCAAAATGAGGATGAGCTCACATTTTATGAGGTGCGCCAAATCCGCGGAGGACAGCAAGTGGAATCGAAAAGAGGCCCGTGACATGACACCACCGGACAGAGATACCGTACCACGCGGGTGAATATAATATCCGGAGTAGCTTCGGCTGTTGGCGAAGACCAACCGAGACAAACATGCTTCGCCACATTAAAGGTCATTACTGGGCTCGCATGCATGTTTGCAAAGCGAGGATGAGGATCATGAAGAGGAGGTTGCGCAAGGCACTTCGACGGCGGAAAAGGCCTAATCCACTTCGGATTTTGGCTGAGGCTTCATTGACTGAGCAAGACACATGATGGAGGACCTTCGCTCCGAATTTGAGCAAATTCGGAGAAAATTTTGTCATTTTGAAATTTTTTGGTCTAAAAACAGGTTTTGCCAGCTACGTGGGTCGCGCGCTCATGCGCTCGCATTTTTTTGAGACACTTGCTGGAGGAGATTTTTAAATTTTTGGATTTTTCATGGTTAATTATGCATCCTCTGAAGTCAACTTAGCATTTGAACAAAATCTGGATGGTCAAACAGCTCAAAAACACCATGAAAACCACCTTGCTGCCACCTTTTGCACCAGCAGGAAGTACCTATGGGAGAATGAGGTTTTGGAGGGTCAAATCAACTCCAAATTCATAAATTCCACTTGGGTTGGAAAGTAGACATCCAGGGATTTCCAACGAGCTATCATGAGCTCAATTTGGATGTCGGGAGCTACCTCAAAATCAGCCTGGAACATGAGCGACCCACGCAGTTCAGGAGCGACCCACCTAGAGATTTTTTTTTTGAGTTTTCAGCTGCCAGCTCAGTATTTCGCCTATTTTGGACCAGTTTTGCCTATGGATAGAATTTTTGGGTTGTTATGATGTAAATTCATGTTTGGTATGTAACTTTGGCTTGTTTTTATCTCTTCTAGAAGATTCACTCTCAAAAGAGTAAAAAATCATGTAATGGATCAGTTTCCACTCTTTTAGAGGCAAGTTGTTAGCTGCCTAGATTGTAGTTCCATGATTAGAATTTGTTGAAACTGATCCCTGAAGAGGGAATTCGACCCCTAGAGGTGGGGAAAGGTGTTAGAGTGATCTATATATTGTAATTTCTCAATCATTTTCAGAGGTTGGAGAGGTTGGACTCTTGGGATACTTTTGATACCATTGTACATATTTTTCATATTTTGGTTAAGGAAAGATCAGGGGTTTTGCGGCACTTGTTGGGATCCTTGTGGTGTTCTGTTCTTGATGATGTTTCTCCTTTGTTTACTGTAAGTTTCTTCATGTTTAATGTATGCCATCATTTCATTATGCTTCTGAACTAAGTTGAATGAGTGATTAAGGTTGAATCCATTGTTTACAGTGCTTAGCCTTTGAATTCAGTTAGTTCTATATGTTTTCAACTGTTTGGAGAGGATCCAAGCTCTTCTTTGCCCTCTTCAGCTCCTCGTCGGTCTAATCTATCCATAAATCCAATTTAAAGCATCAAGATCATCACCTACCTCGCCCCAGCTTGAACTCCGCAAAGGTCTGACCTTATCCCCGGACCCAAAACTTGTTTTCCCATTTCTCCAGCGAAAACCCAAAAAACCCAAAAATCAAACATACCTATCTCTTTACTAGCCTAAAATCAGTTCTTATTGCAAGTCATCTCACATCCTATTGCTTATTTTCTCGAGATTGACGGAGAGAGCCCTCTCCTGTCCTCGTAGGGCTAGCTACGAGGCTGAGCGTGGTTTGATGTAGCCTTGAGTTTTACTTCAATTCAGCCTGAGGTAGATTTGAGTGCTAACATAGTGGCGACCATACTGGGGAAAATCTCAATGGTTTGCTTGTTGATGTGTTTGTTCCACGAGTCTTAGATGGAGTCTGAAGTCACGCCAGGTAGCTTTCGAAACGCTTTTGTTATGCATAAGCGGAAGTAGATAAATGCTGCTTCAGTCGATCTCCGGTAAGCTTGTGTGTTCAGTACTTGATTTGTAAATCACCCCAGTATACTTATTCGTTCTAGACCTTTTTGATGATTGAGTCTAGAAGTCGAAAGGCTGAAAATAATTGATTGTGTTCCTTGTAATTTTTGTTTTCCGAGAAGATCAATACACTGGCTTCAAGAAGAAATACTAGGGCGAATCCTGACCCTGATCCACCAACAATCTTCGAAAATCCGAATCTAATTCCAAGGACCCTTAGAAAACAAGGGAGCCAAGAGAGTTCTGAAAGAGAAAGCCAATTGAGTTTTGAGAGTTCCAGAGTGCTTACCCGATCTGCATCCTATCCTGTCAAAATCATATATGTTGATGAAATCCCCTTTGATGCACGGTTTGAAACATCCTTGTTTGTGAATTTTTCCGAAACTGAATTGTCAAGATTAGTCCCAGATCCATTGTTTACTGAAGATTTGCAATATAGATTTGTGTCACAATACTTGGATAGACAGCTGCAAAGTTCTATTGAGGACACTAACACTTTTGAATTTACTGAATCTGCTTCACAAGTTCTTGACCCATCTGAAATTGCATCAAGTTCACGGATCCCTACTGAACCTCCTTTTGTCCCTACCATTCCGGTTCAGCCTGAGTTTTCTGATCAGCAATCAATATTAATTTCTCCGTTTCCATTGAATACATCTCATAGACCTACTGCTCCTACTCCTCCTGTATCTCCTCGACAACAGATTGTTTTCAATCCACCAAGAGCTATGGCTGCTCGTTTTGCACCTCTTGTGTTACCCCAGCAGTTGAATGATATGCCCGCAAACTATCAGAGTAAGATCCCGACATTTGATGGCACTCCACAGAGTCTTCCTGCACAACAGCATGTAGACAATATGGCAGATTTCTTTGATCGTTTCGAGATTGATGAAGAAAATGTGACTATGAGGCTTTTTGTGCAAACCTTGGGAGGAGAGGTACGGAAATGGTTCAGAGCCTTGCCACAAAGAAGCATCGATACATTGGCAGAACTTCAGAGGCAGTTTTTAGACCGATGGGAGATGAAAAAGGATCCGCTGCAGATTACTTCAGAATATACAAACCTCAAACGTAATCCTGGTGAGTCTGTTCAGGATTATATCATTAGATTCAATACGGTGTATAATGCTATTCCAGATGATTTGAGACCGTCCAAAAAGTCTGCTCTCCTTAAATTCCCGGATGGCTTTGATCCGGAGATGGCTTATTCCCTTCGTGATAGAGATCCACCTACTTTAGAAGATATGCAGAAGGTCGCTGTCAGTGTTGAGGCAAATCTGAATGATAAAAGAGCACGGTTGAAAGCAGAGAAAAGAGTGACAATAAAAGAAGAGCCTTCTACATCTATATCAGAACAACACTTAGCTCGTGAGTTGGAAAAGGCTTTAAGAAGAATAAATCTTCACAAAGCATAAACACAGTTTCGGAACCCAAATTTCCGTGGCCAGCAGCAGCCACAATTCAGAATTAAGCAGCGTGAACAAAGATCTCAAGAGCCAGCAGCCCAACAGCCGGTTAAGACTCCTCTTTTGCAGAATTTTGTGAGTCATGATTCCGATGATGATGATGATGTGTCAGGTGAGCAAAATCATTTCTTCACTCCTGATGATTTGCCTATTTATATTACTGAGGAAGAGGAGTATGGTGAAAGTTCAGTTGTTCAGAAAGATGAGGATTTTATCCTAACTAATGATGCTGATTTAGAGGAAGAGTCGGATGAATACCAAAGAGGATATTTGAATGCATTGACTGCTCAGCAGAAACAGTATTCATTGAGAAATCGAGATGTGCCTATAAATCCCATTCAGAAAAGAAAGGAAGCTTCAGCACCGAAGACATATTCACCAATACCACAGAAAAGAGGGAAAGAGACAATTGACCCCGCAGCAAGTAAAGTATCATCAGCTGAGAAGGTAAATCAGTCAAGTATAGTGAAAGACAAGGCCGAAAGGAAGGAAATTCCAGTTAAAGAGGTCGAGAAGGTTTCAGCATTTAGCTTGGAAAATGAAATTTCCAAACTGAAAATATCCATTCCTTTGACGGAGATTATGAAGAACAGCAGTTACCGTAGTCAAGTCACCAAAATTCTGAACTTTGATCCAATGATTGACACGGTAAATGTTGAGGATGATCATCCGGAATTGATTTTTGGGCCTGCATTAAATGGTGAGTCTCCTGACAGTAATGTTCCTCCTTTTTACATCAGTTTGAGGTTGCATGAATATATATTGCATAATGCTATGCTCGATTCGGGTGCTTCGCACAATTTGATGCCAAAGGCAATCATGGAAAAGTTGGGATTAGACATTACAAGAGAGTATCATGATTTGTATTCATTCGATTCCAGCTGGGTAAAGTGTATAGGACTCATCAAAGATTTGGTGGTAAGTTTAGATCAAATTCCAGCGAAGAATGTTTTGATGGATGTGGTGGTTGCCGATATTCCTCCACGTTTCGGGATGCTCCTTGCAAGATCTTGGGGGGCAAAGTTGAAAGGTACACTTCAATTAGATTTTTCTTATGCTACAATTCCAGTCTTCGGTTAGATGAGAAAGTTGTATCGTGAGCAGAAGATGAAATACATGATAACTAGCAAAGAGAAGCCAGTCAATCATCCTGTGAATTATGTACATACTGATTTAGAGTCGTTTGTGTTGCTTGCTGATAGTTTTAATGATGTGGAAAGTCAATTAGTTCAGGCAGAAGACATACCAGAAATAAATGAGAATTTTAGAGAAGTTTTGCAAAAAGAAAGAAGAGAAAAACAAGTTGTTTTGGAGCAATCAGCTGAAGACAATGGGCAGCAAACAGGAAAAACAGAGCCGACACAGTTTCAGCATTTAGAGGACGATGGAGATGGTCTTTGGACCATGGATTTTGATGGTGCAGTGGGCAGCGATGGTGCTGGGATTGGTGTGTGGATTCGAAGTCCATTTTTCGCTCCTGATAAAGTTCCGAGCAATGTGAGAGTGTGTTCTTACAAGCTTGCATTCGATTGTTCTAACAATGAAGTGGAATACGAGGCTCTTATTGCTGGCCTTAAGATTCTCAAGAAGCTGAATGCGAAAAGGATTGCAGTATATGGTGATTCAGAATTAGTGATAAAGCAAGTTAAAGGTGAGTTTCAGGCTAAGCATCCTCGCATGAGGGCTTACCGAAATGCAGTTTTGGATATTCTGAAGTTATTTTCTGATTATACTTTGACATGTGTGCCCCGCATACAAAATGGTGTTGCTGATGGAATTTCTAAGGCAGCAAGCAATCTTAAGATTCCAATGAATTCCAGCAACAAGTTTGAGATACATGTGAAACACCGGCCCACCGTTCCAGACAATCAGCGATGTTGGCAAGTCTTTGAGGATGATGAGGAGATTAGTGAATTTCTGCAGAATAAGGGTAAGTTTAAAGATACCTCCATAGATACAGAATTTGATGATGGTATTGATGACATACAGATAAATCAAATGGATGTGTTGCAACTGAAGGATAACATCATTCCTAAGGGATTGATTCCATTGGAAGAGTTGTTTGATCAAGATGATGTAGCTCGTAAGCCTACATTGAGGCCAACAGAGAAAGGTGTCGAAGAGGTAAATATTGGGACAGCTGAGAATCCCAATATGGTGAAATTGTCAAAGTCATTGTCACCAAAGGTAAGAGCAGAATATGTGAAATTGTTATCTTCATTTTCTGATGTGTTTGCGTGGGATTATTCAGATCTTAAAACATATGATACCAATATCATCCAGCATACTATTCCCATCAAACCAAATCAGAAGCCTTTTCGTCAAAAGTTGAGGAGGATCAATCCAAAGCTGCTACCATCGATCGAGAAAGAGGTAAATAGGTTGTATAAGTTAGGAATTATTGTACCTATTCGTTTTTCAGATTGGATATCAAACTTGGTGCCCGTGAGAAAGAAGACAGGTGAGATCCGTTTATGTATTGACTTCAGAAATCTGAATAAAGTATCATTAAAGGACAATTATCCGCTGCCAAAGATGGATCACATATTGCAGCGAGTAGTTGGAGCATCAAGGATGTCACTACTCGATGGATACTCAGGTTATAATCAGATTTTAGTGCAAGAAGATGATCGTGACAAGACTGCGTTCACCACTCCTTGGGGAACATTTCATTACGCAAAGATGCCGTTCGGTTTAAAGAATGCAGGCGCTACCTTTCAGCGTGCCATGGACATGGCTTTTGCCAATGAGAAAGATGTGTTTTTGGTTGTTTACCTTGATGATCTAACCGTATTTTCTAATTCTGATGAGGAACACTTATATCATCTGAAAATTGTTTTCCAGAAGTGCAGAAAATATGGCATTTCGCTGAATCCAAAGAAGAGCCTTTTCGCCATGGAGGAAGGAAAGCTCCTTGGCCACATCATCTCGAAAGATGGCATTCGAGTTGATCCTGCACGTGTTGAAGCCATTCAGCAGATTGAACAGCCCCGGAACAAGAAAGAGATACAGTCTTTTAATGGTAAAATGAATTTTCTGCGTCGTTTCATTCCCAATCTTGCAGAACACCTTAGAGAGATCACGAACATGCTGAAAAAGGACAGTCAGGTAAGATGGACGGAAGAGGCAGTAAAGTCATTCAATTTGGTAAAGATAGCTCTTTCTTCAGCCCCTATTTTAATCAGCCCCGATTACACACAAGACTTCATTTTATTTTCTTTTGCCTCTGAGCATACATTGGCAGCTGTTTTGATGCAAAAAAGGGATGGAGTTGAGAAGCCCATCGCTTTTTTCAGTCGGATCATAAGAGATGGGGCATTGAAGTATAATATCATTGAGAAACAAGCACTTGCGCTTGTAAAGGCTTTGAAGGATTTCCGTGTGTACATATTGCATTCCCATATTACAACATATGTTCCTAACGCAGCAGTTAAAGATGTTTTGGTACAGGCAGGTCCAGAAGGAAGAAGAGGTAAGTGGATTGCTGCATTGTTAGAGTACGATGTGGAGATTAAACCGACCAAGCTGATCAAAGGACAAGGACTCGCCAAGCTCATGGCTGAAACAAATCTGCATGCTCTAGACATAAATTTGATTGCTGCCATGTCTGATGAAGATGAGGAAAGTACGTCAGTTCAGGTATTCGATATGTTTGTTTCTTCTCCTTGGTATGCTGACATTTTATATGTGCTTCAGAATTTGTCTACACCGCCTGGTATGCCTCGAAATAAGAGTAGAACATTGAAGTTAAGAGCTGCTAAATTCTGCATTTTAAATTCTGCGTTGTATTGGAAAGACCCTGGGGGTATGTTGTTGAATTGTTGGGTAGAGGAGGAAGCTCAAAGAGTTTTGGAGGATTTTCACAAAGGTGACTGTGGAGGTCATTTGTTTTGGAAGACCACAGCGAATAAGATCCTAAGGGCAGGGTATTATTGGCCTTCTTTGTTTTCTGATGTGTTCAAGGCTGTTAAAAATTGTCATGAGTGTCAAATATTCAAAGGGAAGCAGAAACTACAGCCTTTGCCTCTAAAACCAATCGAAGTTAATGCACCATTCCAGCAGTGGGGATTGGATTTTATCGGAGAAATCCACCCAGCATCTTCTGGACAGCATAGATGGATCTTGACAGCTACAGACTACTTCACAAAGTGGATTGAGGCGATTCCCACTCGACAGGCCACTGATGCGGTAATTATCTCTTTCCTTGAAAACAATATTTTGTCACGCTTTGGGTGTCCTAGTAAAATAATCACAGATAATGCAGCAGCTTTTAAGTCTAAGAGGATGGTTGATTTTTGTTTTAAGTACAATATTACCTTGGGACATTCAACCGCATACCATCCGCAAGGGAATGGTTTGGCGGAATCTTCAAACAAATCCTTGGTGAATATCATTAAGAAATTGCTGGAAATCAACAAGAAGGCTTGGCACAAAAAATTGGTGAATGCATTATGGGCTGATAGGGTAAGTCAGAAAAAGTCTATTGGCATGTCTCCTTTCGAGTTGGTGTATGGGACAGATACAGTTTTTCCTACTTCACTTGCTGTCCCGGTGGTCAGATTGCTTCAGGAGGCTGGAAGTGAAGAGGATCCTATGCAGCGGAGGATTAATGAGATGATTCATTTACAGCAGACACGTGAGGAGGTATTTCAAAATACTTTCAAGTTGCAGGAGAGCATTAAGAAGATCTACGACAGAAAGGCAAAATCAGATAAGTTTCAATTGGATGAAGTAGTTTTGAAATGGGATGCTCGGAATGAAGACAAGGGAAAGCACGGCAAATTTGAGAATTTGTGGAAGGGACCGTTTAAGATTGCAGCGTATCGGGGGCAGAATGCATTTCTCCTCAAAGAAATGAATGGAGATGATTGTCCTGGTGGACCGATCAATGGTCGGTTGCTGAAGCGCTATTATTTCTGAGTACTTGCTGCTGATCTCATTGTCATTGTATATATCATTTTACTTTTGTTTCATTGCAAGTGTGCACTGTTCTCTCATTTTCAGTCTGGGGCCCGGAGCGAAGGCTATAATTCTGGAAATAGAGGTTGGTTGGTTTGAGATTGTAAAGTTAAGTTTTATCAGTCTTCTTATTTAAAGTCATGTCAGTTTGAGTCTAGTCAGTTTTGGTCAAATTGCAGTCTATCATTAGTCAAATCTGCAATCAATAAAATTGTCCAAAGTTTGTCTTGTCAGTTGAAATAATGATTCCATCGCCCAATGGATGAGAGGCACTGTCTGACTCCCCCAGAGATTTGCTGTTCTTGGCATCTCCATGGAGCCACCATCCCCATTGGAGCCAATGTTAGAGTCGGCCCTTGCAGCCCTCCGTCAGTGATCATTTCATCTTTTGCATATTCATTATTAGGTGTCTCGCTTGTTCCACTTCGTTGCATTTCACTAGGATCATGCCATGAACTGACGAAGGGGTCTGTCGTCCTATGTTTCCTCATGTTTATACCTGCAGCGCTATTTTAAAAAACTTTTCCTCAAAAAATTATTCATAGTTATTGTCATTATATATATGGTCTTTAAAAATGTCAATAAGTGTCCTAGGTCTTGGTGTCTAGGGTTTTTGAGTCATTTATATACTAGTCATAAAGCCTGCAAGGTGAGGAAAGTCCAGCACTTGTGATTTTTATTTTATTATCATCAGCATTTTAAAAAAAATTATATTTCTAGTCCAAAACTCTGTTTTGGAACTAGAAATTTGTCATTATCATTTTGTAATAAATTGTAATTGTTCCGCCATGAAAACATTGTCAAAAGCAGACCCCTGGTCTCTTCTCTAGCCAAGATAGCCATATCCCTGCAAGAAGACAGCAAAATCATTAGTATCGACCTCAAAAAAGCCAAAGGAAGTTTGTATTTGAAAAACCAAAAGTGAAATTACAAAAACATTTGTAATATGGGTTTGAAATTGGATTTGAAATAGAATCTGATTGTGAAGATATTTGTGACATGTATATAAGCCAAACAAGTTTCATTTGAACCAATTCATATCTCCCAAATCGTGTTTGAAGAGTGGAGGGCCGATTTCAGAGTTGTGAGTTGCGTGGGCAGTGTTGATTGGCTGAGTGACCCACGTGGAGGCCGAGCGACCCACCTGGGCAGAGCGACCCACGCAGGTCAGTTCAGCAGTGTAAGTTTACAAGGGGAGCGACCCACCTAGGCCGAGCGACCCACGCAGGAGCAGCGCGACCCACGCAGACACAGGGTTTCGAAATTTAGTTTGAGCGCCCAGTTTTGCTTGGAATCGACTCAACTTGTCTTCAAACCGGTTTCTATCATTTGCTTGATGTTTTTGAACACACTTGTGGCATCATTGGTGGTCTCAAATGCTCAAACCGAGGATTTAAAACCCACTGTCATAGCATTCTTATTTTCAGGGTTTTAAAATAGAAATGAATGGTTGAAAGAGTTTATTTGTTATCTCATGACAGTGATACATCCAGCTTTACATATAATATCAATTTTCTCTCATGCCCATTATGCCACTGCAACCATTGCTATCATTATACCATGTTTAAACCCTTTGTGCCATGGTGGCTGTGTTTGTAAGGAGTCTCACTGTCCAATGTAAAAATATGCTCATGACTTTGTTTCAAACTGCCCATTGAGACCTTTGTGGTTATTACTCATAAACAAACACATTTTATTGATGCCATGCCCTCCTTTTGTCTAGATGTGTTCAAACTTTTGAAGGTTGCCTGCTCTTATTTGGTCAAAATTTCACTTGCATTCAAGACAGAGATTGTGCCTTTTCCAATCTATTTAAAGCTGAGATTTTATCCATGATTTGATTCCTTGATGGTGCTTTGACGGTGGGAATATTGGTTGGGTGTTAAAACATACATCCTAATTTTGCTTTCACTGCATTCATATCAGTATACACATTGCCAAAAGCTTGATCAGAGATATGTCAGAGACAGAGTCAGAATATGAGCCAGGGTCGGGAAGTGATTCGGTGGCTGAAGGTAATGTGCCACGGGGTTCCCGCAGAGAAAATAGAAGTGGTGATCATCGCAGAGAGGAGCCTACTTCTTTGGCTCGGTTGCAGGCATGTCCATTAGCTATGGATTGTTTTTGGTTCTTGTCATGTTTCAGGTTTTGTGAGATGGTTGTACAAACCCGACCTCATCGTGAATTAGCACGTCTGTTTGTTCTTCATTTACAGGGTGATCGGGTAAACCTTGCTGGGGTTGATTTCATTGTATCACCTTTGACTATTGCTCAAGCCACCGGCATACCGAACATAGGCGAGGAATGGAGCAAGGGTAAGCAGTTAGAGAAATTTCACTATGAGCCATACATTAAAACTGGATATGTGGCTTACTTGAGCAGAGTTTTTCCATTCAGATTCTTGAGAGATGAGTATGCACCACTCATGAGGCTCATCATTCAGTATTTTAGTTGTGAGGGCAGGTGTGCTCGTCTTTTCTCATATCATGTTCGTTTGCTGATGCACTTCACAAGGGTGCGTATGATGAATATTCCGTATTTCATACACCGCAACATAGAGAGGATGGTGACATTTGTGCAGAAGAAGACGAGCCCAGTGCAGCAGTACAAGAGTATATATCATTTCGCTTTGATCAAAATCTTGGTGTCACATCAGTTGGCAGAGCAGGGCATCACTTGGGAAGATTTCATTTCTAGAGACTTTTTCAGAGTGCCACAGCAGCCTCCCGAGGCGGTTCATGATGCAGGAGAGCCCTCACACCAGCCGGACATGCTTGAGGTTGAGCATATCATCACTCCTTTGGTTCAGACATATCAGCGAGGCCACTGGGCCTTATTTGCAGCGACACGGCGGGTACTATCTCCACGTGAGGTGGAAGGGGTCCTGCCGACTTCATCGACACGGCGAGTATTATCTCCACGTGATGTGGAAAGGGTCTCGCTTTCTTCTCTAGTGCAGGTACAGGTACAAGACAGGGGCAAGAGGCCCATGCATGATGAGGGCCCATCAGGAGGCCGGGACATCGATATGACAGTCATTGATGTTGATACGGGCTCTCCTAGCTCGAAGCTGAGGGAAGTCATCCAGGAGCAAAGGGCCGAGAATGACCAACTGAAAGACCAATTGCAGAAGGCTCAGTGGGTGATTAACTATTTGGAGCAGCGCAACAAACAGCTCGAGGATGAGCTCACATTTTATGAGGTGCGCCAAATCCGTGAGGACAAGCAGTGGAATCGAAAGAGGCCCGGTGACATGACACCAGCTGACAGAGATACTGTACTCACGCGGGTGAATATACATCTTGAGAAGCTGTTGGCGAAGGCCAACCGAGACAAAGACATGCTTCGCCACATGAAAGGCCATTACTGGGCTCGCATGCATGTTTGCAAAGCGAGGATGAGGATCATGAAGAGGAGGTTGCGCAAGGCACTTCGACGACAGAAAAGGCCTAATCCACTTCGGATTTTGGCCGAGGCTTCATTGACTGAGAAAGAAACATGATGGAGGACCTTTGCTCCGAATTTGAGCAAATTCGGAGAAAATTTTGTCATTTTGAATTTTTTTTGGTCTAAAAACAGGTTTTGCCAGCTACGTGGGTCGCGCGCTCATGCGCTCGCATTTTTTTGAGACACTTGCTGGAGGATATTTTTACATTTTTTGATTTTTCATGGTTAATTATGCATCCTCTGAAGTCAACTTAGCATTTCAACAAAATCTGGATGGTCAAACAACTCAAAAACACCATGAAAACCACCTTGCTGCCACCTTTTGCACCAGCAGGAAGTACCTCTGGGAGAATGAGGTTTTGGAGGGTCAAATCAACTCCAAATTCATAAATTCCACTTGGGTTGGAAAGTAGACATCCAGGGCTTTCCAACGAGATATCATGAGCTCAATTTGGATGTCGGGAGCTACCTCAAAATCAGCCTGGAACATGAGCGACCCACGCAGTTCAGGAGCGACCCACCTAGAGATTTTTTTGAGTTTTCAGCTGCCAGCTCAGTATTTCGCCTATTATGGACCAGTTTTGCTTATGGGTAGAATTTTTGGGTTGTTATGATGTAAATTCATGTTTGGTATGTAACTTTGGCTTGTTTTTATCTCTTCTAGAAGATTCACTCTCAAAAGAGTAAAAAATCATGTAATGGATCAGTTTCCACTCTTTTAGAGGCAAGTTGTTAGCTGCCTAGATTGTAGTTCCATGATTAGAATTAGTTGAAACTGATCCCTGAAGAGGGAATTCGACCCCTAGAGGTGGGGAAAGGTGTTAGAGTGATCTATATATTGTAATTTCTGAGGCATTCTACAGGTTGGACTCTTGGGATACTTTTGATATCATTGTACATATTTTTCATATTTTGGCTAAGGAAAGATCAGGGGTTTTGCTGCACTTGTTGGGATCCTTGTGGTGTTCTGTTCTTGATGGTGTTTCTTCTTTGTTTACTGTAAGTTTCTTCATGTTTAATGTATGCCATCCTTTCATATGCTTCTGAACTAAGTTGAATGAGTGATTAAGGTTGAATCCATTGTTTACAGTGCTTGGCCTTTGAATTCAGTTAGTTCTATATGTTTTCAGCTGTTTGGAGAGGATCCAAGTTCTTCTTTTCCCTCTTCAGCTCCTCGTCGGTCTAATCTATCCATATATCCAATTTAAAGCATCAAGATCATCACCTACCTCGCCCTAGCTTGAACTCTGCAAAGGTCTGACCTTATCCCCGGACCCAAAATTTGTTTTCCCATTACTCCAGCGAAAACCCAAAAAAACCAAAATCAAACATACCTATCTCTTTACTAGCCTAAAATCGGTTCTTATTGTAAGTCATCTCGCATCCTATTGCTTATTTTCTCGAGATTGACGGAGAGAGCCCTCTCCTGTCCTCGTAGGGCTAGCTACGAGGCTGAGCGTGGTTTGATGTAGCCTTGAGTTTTACTTCAATTCAGCCTGAGGTAGATTTGAGTGCTAACATGTTAGACGGACAAATCCTTCTTGCGGACAAGAACGATCTCCCTAGTATCCTAAGGAAATATAGAAACAAACAGACAAATAAAAACCATTTTCTCTAGACCATTATGCTTCGGAATTATTAATTAACTATGGAGAGATGCTCCTACCTAAATTCCAATGCTTACTTGAGCTTCAATCCAGTTGCTCCAGAAGATATTGATCCAGAATGTAAGATCTGCAATCAAAGACAAGAAAAAGAGATCAAAAGCACCTGCAAGATATAATAATTCATAAATAATAATATATCTTAGTGATCAAGGAATCTAAGAATTAAATTATTCAAAGCAATACATATTCAACCTAATGAGAAAATAAAATCCATTTATATTAACTTTGAATGAAAAGAAGAAACCTTACAACCTTGATGCCTTGATGTTTGTATAGGTTCTTTCGGGGTCTCGAACAACCATTTTCCTCAGTTTGACAAGAATCCAACTCTCTGAATTAGCATGAAACCATGGTCATGAGTATATAATCCTTCTCATGCCAATGATTCCAAATGTGTAGAGTATAATTTCTTCATCAATTCACCTCAAAACAACCAAGTTCTAAGTACCCTTGAGACTGAAACATGGTCTCAATTTATAGCATAAGGGAATAGTTTCAGTTCCAATAAGGAAGGGATAAAGCCCTCTCATAATCAGATTTTAGCTCCAAAAACCAAGGGATAGCTCCATTAATGAAGGGATAGAGGTTCATGAAGAGAATGGGCGAAACTCGACCAAATAGCACTTCTAGAAGCCTCCAGCTAGGAGAATATTTGACCAGCTGGGCTTCTAGAACTTACTTTTCCTTTATTTTACCTTTTACGGGGGTCCGTAGTTTTAATGAGCAGAACGTGTAGGATGTGTTGCAGGTTTTAGAGCAATAAACCATGGTATCGTAGGAAATGACTAGGAAAAGTGTGGAGTTAGGCTTTTTAGGGTTTTAATGATCTTTTTCCCAATTCTAAGACTTGATTTAGGAACTTTATGATTTTGGACCTCTAAGGGAGCAATAAATAGGTAATGAAGAACCCATATAGATAACTAAATGTCATGGTGAAAAATTTCAGTGTAACATGTGCCCTAAGATGGAGCACAACTGTTTCTCAGTGGTAGGGACTGCTAAATTTAGGATAACTGCAATCTTGGATGGGTCAACCATCAATCTCTGCTCACATACGACATGCCCTAAAAAAATCCAAAATGGTACACAGAAGATGCATTTCTTGATGTTTAGCGAAATTTGGCATTTCCTGCAGGCATCAAACATCATGCGCAGGTTTGACACATGCTTCTTTACTAATCCAAAAACTATCCAATCATCAAAATAGACCTCCAGAAACTTATGAATGAATTATTTCAATACTGCTACAACTACACGCGAGAAAATGGCAGGGGCATTCTTAAGTCCGAAGTGTATGAAAGTGTACTAAAAGGAGCCCCATTTGGTCGTGAAGGTTGTCTTGTTGCGATATTCAGGTGTTGTTATGATATGATGGTACCCTGAAAGCCCATCAGTGAATGAGCATGCTTCCTGACCTCCCACACTATCCAAAATTTCATCAGAGAATGACATAGGGAATGGATCATGTACGCGGGCATCATTCCGCTTGCGTAGATCAACACAGATCCTTATCTCTCCCTTAGTTTTCTTTTCTTGGACCACCAGAGGGCTCACCCAACCCGACTGCTCTACTAGCTCAATGATACCTGTGGCCACCATCTTATCGATTTCCTCCTTGAGTTTCTATTTATATTTAGGGTTCAACCGATTGGTCTGTTGTTTGACAGGATGTGCATTCGGCTTCAAGGTGATTCTCATTACACCCATATCTCTCACAATTCCCATTAGCTCAAATAATTTTGTAGGGAACAGGTCCTGATATTCGGTCAACAGCTCCACAATCTTGCCAATTGTATCATTTTCCCTGTAATCCCTAATTTTGGCCATCTTGGGGTGTTCTTCTGTTCCAATGTTGACTTCCTTCAACTTTAATGGCTTGGTCACATCTACTATCTGCAATAGGGGTCCTACCACTGCGCGCTCTCCTTCCTACTCTGGGATAGTGATATTTCTGGGATCCTCATCACATTCTTCTACTAACAAGTTTCAGCAGTTGACAATATCCTACATCTACGCATCCCATGCTGGCGCAGCACATTCTTTCCATGGTAATGACTCATCAAATACAATATCATCTATATCTCGCAATGCTTCATCTATTTTCTCTATTCCTCCTAGTAACCCAAACGTCACCATGAAATCCTCTGTCATTGTACCCTAGTGGCAAGTGCATTGGTGTAGCTCTGCATCTAAATACCAGGTGGTGGGATTTTTCCTAAGGCATGAATAAACATATGGACCCATTCATTCGAAGTCCTTTCATTCCATACTTCCATCCACATAACCAAGTGCCTGCGCGGATCCCCACAACCAAAGAAGAGTTCCATGGGTGGGTTGACTGGAGGTTCAAATCACAGGATCATCATTTTTCGACATTCCTCCCAGTCTAGAAAATCCCCCTTATGGGTTTCCCACCATCGCGCAGGGGTCATGCGCATATCTAAGTTAAGTGCCCAAAATATCCGTTCTTCAAGGACATTTTCTTCGACTCCTTTAAGAAATTCGTTAACACTACCAGAACCATCAAAGTAGGGCAGTTTTCTTACCTTGGAGGAGATGCATCAGAAGCTCTTTGTGATCTTAAGGCACCGCAGTGTAGATACGTTGTGCAACTGGTTCTGTCAATTTTCTATTTCACCATCTGAATCTGATATACATGAGATTTCTTTCTCCCAACACAACATGCAATCAGTTGTGGGGTTGATCTAATCATCATCCCAGGCGGTCAGTTTATAAAAGTGATCAACATCCTCCTCCTCGCACACCGGTTCTGTATTCATTCACCTTCTGCTAGATCTAGGGGGACTATTACCTGCGTACCATCGTTCTCAAATACCATGCTTCTCCTTTTCAAATTGATGATACCTCTCATGTCAATAGCCCAATCCAGACCTAAGAGCACAGGATAAGGGTTCACATCATCCACAGTTTAGATTACCTCAAAATCTGCTTAAAATTTAACTCTCGCAATGTCTACCACAACCTTTGGTAACCTTCCTAGTGGGATGATCTTCTGTTGGTTAGCCATTCATAACTAAATAGTGGATCATTCTAGCTTGGGTTCTCCCATCCTCTACTAGGTTTATTTGGGCAGGACATTTGCATCCAATCCTAAATCAAGGATGACTTGATCCATTTCATATGCTCCAATTTGCGAAATCATATGCATCTCCCGACCAGTCCTTTTCTTGTTCTTATAAAGCTTGTTCACATTTTTCACCTCCATTTGTGGGGCAACATTTTTTGCGCAGCTGTCTATTAATTCTTGGAGATTCTCCACCACGTTCTGATTGCACAGTAACTTCATACATCCATAAAGGAATCTCTTAACTGCTTCATCTACTTTCGGATCCACGCAAGTCCTTGAGGTGGATGCTTCGTCCTTAGAAAAATACTTCCTAGATTCAATGTAGGTCTCTTTCTCCTTTTTCAGGTCTAGGATTTCCTTTTTGTCAGAAGCCTTCTTGATCAGTGGTTCAGGCGAAAATTTTTCCTCAGCTCCTCCAGTGGCAATACCACTGCATGTAATTACATTGATACTTGGCCCATCATCTTGTGGTTCCGCCTATAGAAATTATATAACATATGCATTTATATATCCAGATTATCCTGATCTAACAATATTTATCTTCTTTCTAAATACATAATCCTTCCATTGTTAATCTTTTGCGGAAATTATAAACTCAATTGCAAACACATGAAGCAATAAAAACAATCACACATAACACAGTTGTTTAACGGGAAATCCTGAAGCTAAAAACCTCAACTATCATATATTATGTATCACGGAGATCATGTAACAATCTCATACAAAGCTTAGTACATCAAGCTCTCAGTACAATCAATCATCACACACTAACAAGAAGAAATCTGCAAATTCATGCACTGATTTCTTACCATCTGATAGCCTGCTTCCACTATGCAATCCCTGCTGAAGAATAGCTCTGAATGAATTCGAATTACCCTTTCCTTGACTGTGAAATCCTCATTGGAAACTCCAATGTGTGTGTGATGCAATCAATGCATCACTATAGTCAAAATGGATAGTCCGTCTCACCCTTTCACCTACCTCTCCACTGGGTCTCCACTAAAACTGACATGCAATGTAGTTAACTACTGTATTTGTTCAGTTGATTAATGAGTTATTATTTGTGAATTAATTAACTAATTAATTCACTACACTCTCACTAGTGTATCATTCAGTTAGCCTAGATACAACTAGCTCAACTGAGTTTAACTCCAATAACTGAGTTAAACTGAATAATAACTCCATGAACTACTCTTCCAACTCTGTCATAACTTTGCCACTTCAGTTATAACTGATTCCCCCATGCATGAACCACCAGCCAACCCTAGGAATTGTGTAATTCCTTCGGCCCACTGATTTTCCAAATATGTTCACTGAAATAAAGTGCTCCAACATAATAAGTTGTTTATTTTCGGATTATTATTAAGAGTTAATAATAATCAACACTTCTATTTTTAGATCAACGATCTATAAATAGAATTCGCCCAATATTCTAAAAATAGAATTTCATCTATTTTTCCAACTTGACCAACCATACACAAATAGCATCCTGCAACTTCTCAAATGTGATCACCATGTATAAAAATAGACATAGTCTAAAAATAGACTTGGACCTAAAAATAGCCTGTGGGCCCACTTAGTGAAGGTGACTGTTTTTCACTAAGCTCATCATCTTGTTGAATATCAACACTCCCTCTCAACAACATAGGGATTATCCTTCACCCCGATCCTATCTCTATGGTATTCGAATTTTCCCCTGGTGAGCACCTTCGTCAGAATATCTGCATCTTGATATTCCGTAGGAATGTACTGAAGCAACATGATCTTCCGCTGCACACAATCTCTGATATGATGATACCGGATATCAATATTTTTAGATCTATCATGAAACATAGGATTAATCGATATTTTAATGCAACTCTAATTATCACAATGTATCACTATAGGATCTAAATGTGAACCGAACAAACCAACCCAGATCTTCCTCATCCAGATAGCCTCACATGCAGCTTGACTTGCTGCATGTATTCTGCTTCCGCTGAAATAAGTGCCACAGATCTTTGTTTCTTGTTGTACCAAGAAAATTCTGTAGATATGATACTAAAAACCCCTCCTGATGTGCTCTTTCTGTCTGTTGGGCTGCTTGCCCAATCTGCATCCGTGAAGCCATGAAAATTCACCTCATTCGTCTGTCTATACCATAAGCCATACTCAAATGTACCCCTGAGATATCTTAGGACATGCTTTCCTACCTTCCAAAAGATCTTGGTAGGCTTAACCATTTCCTGTGAAAGCACCGCATAGCATATGTCCGGTCTTGTATTAACTAAATACATGAGCAAACCCACAAAATTTCGATAAACAGTGGCATCCTCTTTCCTCCAATTTACTGGAAGAGGAGTGTTGATAGGCTTGCATCCTTGCATGTGAAACTTCTCCAGTATCTCCCGGGCATACTTGCCTTGAGACACAAACAGTTCACCTTCACGCAACCATATTTCCAATACAAGGAAATAATGAAGGAGGCCCAAATCCATCATTTCAAACTCTTTTGCAAGATCTGCCTTGCATGAGTGTATCAATTGCTCATTACCCGTTAGTATTAAATCATCAACATAAATAACAATGAATAAAATTTTACTCTCCACCACAATTTGATACAGGTTTGCATCTGCCTCACTCTTGGTGAAGCCAAGTCCAGTGAAATAGCTGTTGATCTGAGTGTACCAAGCACATGGTGCTTGCTTCAGCCCATACAACTCTCTTTTGAGCCTACACACATGCGACTCGCTGGTAAAGATCTCAAATCCTTCAGGCTGCTCAATGTGCACCTCTTCCTCAATGATCCCATTAAGGAACGCAATCTTCACATCCATCTGATGAATGTGCCAACCCATCTGCGTTGAGAGAGAAAGGATGGTCCTTATGGAAGAATATCGTGCGATAGATGCAAAGGTTTCTTCATAATCAATCCCCTCGATCTGTGAGAAGCCCTTGGAAGCAAGTCTTGCCTTATACTTCTCGACGCTCCCATCAGCAGCTTGCTTTACCTTGTAGATCCATCTTGATCCTACAACTGATTTTCCCACTGGCCTTGGAACAATCTCCCAAGCACTATTTCTGACAATGGAGTCATACTCCTCCACCATGACATCTACCCATGTGGGCTCCTGCACTTCTTCTTCAAAATAATATGGCTCTTTCACGACCCACTTGCTCATAAGAGCCATGTATCCAGTAAATCGGTCAGGTGACTATCTCTATTTTCACTGTGATGTAGGGACTCCTACATTCTGTGCCGCATCAATCTTCAGTCTCTCAGCTTCTGTGGTACGCTTTTTGCCTTGTTTGATGTTTGGTTCTGCATGAGTCGACTCCTCCACTCCATGAATCTACTCCTGTGGCTGATCCACATCTAGAATCTCATCTTTGGGAACAAGAAGTTCCTCCTCTGCATGCAAGTGTAGCTCTCTCTCAAGCGACAACTTCATGGCTTTCACCTCATTGAATTTTATATCTCATCGCACCACAGTAATTCAAATTTCTGGAAAATACACATGATAATTATGGGGTTTTTATGTGTACCCCACAAATATCCCAACTTCTACAGTCGGCTCCAGCATCTTCCTGGCATCCTTTGTCACATGAATGTAAACAGATGAGCCAAAAATCTTCAAATGAGAAATATCAAGTTTCTTACCAGTAAAATATTCTTCAGGTGTACTCATGCCAAGTACTCTATGAGGACAACGGTTTTGCACATAAACTGCAGTGTTGCATGCTTCCGCCCACAAGTGCATCGGTAGGCCCCAGTCATGTAGCATAGCTTGTGCAGCACCCATGATCATGTTGTTCTTCCTCTCCGCGACCCCATTCTTATATGGTTTATGAGGTGCTATGAGTTCTCTTTGAATTCCTTCTTTGCTACAAAATTCTTTGAATCCCCCCGAGATATATTCACCACCATTATCACTTCGTAGAGCCTTCACTTGCTTCCCCGACTCCTTCTACACCAATGCTTTAAACTCACATAACTTTGAGAATTTTTCGCTCTTCTTCTGCATGAAGAAGATCCATCATCTACGAGAATAGTCATCAACAAAAATAACATAATACATAAGTTTTTTTGTTGAAGCAATCGAGAAGGTCCACACACATCTGTGTGAATTATCTCCAAGATCACCGAAGCACGGTTCTCCTTCTCATGAAATGTGGTCTTCACAAAATTACCCATAGTACATCCCTTGCACTGATCTGACTGCACAAGAGTACCCTTGCGAAGTCCAGTATAAATCTGTTGCAAAATCTTCAAAGTGCCATGGTGAAGATGGCCCAATCTCCTGTGCCATAATTCGACCTCACCCAACTCACCACTTCTTTTTCTTTGCCCATCATTGTAGCGTAGCCATCTACCTCCGGCTTGTAGAGATTCTTAACTCAAATCCCTATCTTCTTGGTTTGACCCGTTGTTTTATGTCGAAGGAAGGCTTTTCCCTCACTGAAAACAACGTCATAACCTTTTTCTTCCAACATTGTGACCGAGACCAAGTTCTTCTTCAGACCTGGAACATGCATAACATCTTTCAACATGAATGGATTACCTAACTCCCTCTCAAAGTTAATGTTCCCAATTTTGGTCGCACTGTATCCACCATCGTCTCCCATCTCTATATGCATTTGGAGGTCCTTCTCCTCCAAGTCACTAAAAAACTCCTTGTTTCCCATCATATCGAAAGACGCACTACTATCAAGATACCAAACCAATCACATAGCGCTTGAAACCAAGCATGTGATCAAAGAGAAATAAAGCTCAAATTGTGAGGCTAAGGCCTCTCCAGATGCAGCTCCAACAGCCTTCCTATTCTTCTTCTTCTTCTTCTGCGGGAAGTTAGTGGAGAAATGCCCATGTTCGTGACAGTGAAAACACTTCACCTTGGTCAAATCCTACTTCTTGACTTTAGGTTCAGATTTTGAAGGGAATTTATTCCCCTTCCCTTTCCTTGCTTTGGCAGCCAAATTAAAATTCTCTTCATCTTCATTATTCAATGAAGAGCCATCCCTAGTACTTCACCTTATCTCCTCCTGAACAAGATCCGACCAAAGTCGCTCCCATCCCGGCAGTTTCTCCCGTCCATTAACAGAGCCTTCGTAGTTATGCCAACTCTTTGGAAGCCCAAGGAGAGACAAGCTCACCAATTCTTCATCATCAACAATAATCCCCACACTTCCCAGTTCATCCCTATAGTGGAAAAACTTCGTGAGATATTTTGGAATACTCTCGCCCTTCTCCATTTTTATTTTTCTAAGCTTGCCTTTAAGCGCGAAATTCCTCTGGTCGCTTCTGCTTTAGAAAAAATATGTCAAAGCCTTCTACATTTCAAATGGAGTGGCTTTACCATGAAGGTTGGACACAATGTGGTCCTTCACACTTTCCAACAGAATTCTTCTTGTCTTTGCTACCTTATTTTTCCATGCGTCAAGTCCTACAACATCGCTAGAATCCAGCTTAGGAACATCGCTATCGATGAAATCCTTCAGTCCATTATCCTCCAGCACCGCCTCCATCCTATCCTTCCAATCTATGTAATTCGATCTGCCCTCAAGGGAATACTCCAATCGCAATCCATTGAAAGACATTTCAATGTATACTCAACTGTCGCACCAAGAATTTTCTGCAGCAAATTCGAATTGTCCACTAGCACAAACTCAACAATTCTTCACAATTGCAATATTCAAGAATTAACACTGCTCTGATACCATGTAGAAATTATATAACATATGCATGTATATATCCATATTCTCCTGATCTAACAATATTTATCTTCTTGCTAAATACATATCCTTCCACTGTTAATATTTTGTGGAAATTATAAACTCAATTGCAAATACATGAAGCAATAAAAACAATCGCACATAACATAGTTGTTTAACGGGAAAGCTTGAAGCTAAAAACCCCAACTATCATATATTATTTATCATGGAGATCATGTAACAATCTCATACAAAGCTTAGTACATCAAGCTCTCAGTACAATCAATCGTCACACACTAACAAGAAGAAATCTGCAAATCCATGCACTGATTTCTTGCCACCTGATAGCCTGCCTCCACTATGCAATCCCTGCTGAAGAATAGCTCTGAATGAATTCGACTTACCCTTGCCTTGACTGCGCAATCCTCATTGGAAACTCCAATGTGTGTGTGATGCAATCAATGCATCACTATATTCACAACGGATAGTCCATCTCACCCTTTCACCTACCTCTCCACTGGGTCTCCACTGGAACTGACATGCACTGTAGTTAACTGATGTATTTGTTCATTTGATTAATGAGTTATTATTTGTGAATTAATTAACTAATTAATTCACTCCACTCTCACCGGTGTATCTTTCAGTTAGACTAGATACAACTATCTCAACTGAGTTTAACTCCAAAAACTGAGTTAAACTGAATAACAACTCCATGAAATACTCTTCCAACTCTGTCATAACTTTGCCACTTCAATTCTAACTGAGTCCTCCATGCATGAACCACCAACCAACCCTAGGAATTTCATAATTCCTTTAGCCCACTGATTTTCCAAATCCGTTCACTGAAATAAGGTGCTCCAAGAGAATAAGTTGTTGTTTACTGTCAGGTTATTATTAAGAGCTAATAATAGTCGACACTTCTATTTTTAGATCGATGATCTATAAATAGACTTTTCCCAATATTCTAAAAATATAATTTCATCTATTTTTCCAACTTGACCAACCATCCACAAATAGCATCCTACAACTTCTGAAATGTGATCACCATGTCTAAAAATAGACTTGCACCTAAAAATAGCCTGTGGGCCCACTTAGTGAAGGTGAATGTTTTTCACTAAGCTCATCATCTTGTTGAATCTCAACACTCCCTCTCAACAAGATAGTCCTTCACCCCGATCCTGTCTCTATGGTATTTGAATTAGCTCCTAGTGAGCACCTTTGTCAGAATATTTGCATCCTGGTATTCCGTAGGAATGTAATAACCAACATGATCTTCCGCTACACACAATCTCTGATATGATGATATCGGATATCAATATGTTTAGATCTATCATGAAACACAGGATTAATTGAGAGTTTAATGCAACTCTAATTATCACAATGTATTACTATAGGATCTAAATGTGAACCGAACAAACCAACCAGGATCTTCCTCATCCAAATAGCCTCACATGCAGCTTGACTTGCTGCCATGTATTTTTATTTTGTTGAACTGAGTGCCAAAAATCTTTGTTTTATATTGTACCAAGAAATTGTTGTAGATCTGATACTGAAATCCCCTCCTGATGTGCTCTTTCTGTTTGTTGGGTTGCCTGCCCAATCTGCATCTATGAAGCCATGCAACTTCACGTCATCCGTCTATCTGTACCATAATCCATACTCAAATGTGCCCCTGAGATATCTTAGGACATGCTTGCTTGCCTTCCAAAAGAGCTTTGTAGGCTTAACCATTGCTTGTGAAAGCTAGTTAACCGCATAACATATGTCCGGTCTTGTATTAACTAAATACATGAGCGAACCCACCAACTGTCGATAAACAGTGGCATCCACTACCTCTGCCGATGTAGCATCCTCTTTCCTCTAATTTCTTGGAAGAGGAGTGTCGATAGGCTTGCAGCCTTTCATGTGAAACTATTCCAGTATCTCACGGGAATAATTGCCTTAAGACACAAACAGTTCACCTTCCCGCTGCCATATTTCCAATCCAAGGAAATAATGAAGGAGGCCCAAATCCTTCATCTCAAACTCCTTTGCAATATCTTCCTTGCATGAGTGTATCAACTGCTCATTACCCGTTAGTATTAAATCATCAACATAAAGAAAAATGATTAAAATTTTACCCTCCACCACAATTTGATATAGGTTTGCATCCGCCTCACTCTTGGTGAAGCCAAGTCTAGTGAAATAGATGTTGATCTGAGTGTACCAAGCACGTGGTGCTTGCTTCAGCCCATACAACACTCTTTTGAGCCTGCACACATGCGACTCGCTGTTGAAGATCTCAAATCCTTCAGGATTCTCAATGTACACCTCTTCCTTAATGATCCCATTAAGGAATGAAATCTTCACATCCATCTGATGAATGTGCCAACCCATCTGCGCTGAGAGAGCAAGGATGGTCCTTATGGAAGAATACCGTGCGACAGGTGCAAAGGTTTCTTCATAATCAATCCCCTTGATCTGTGAGAATCCCCGGGAAAAAAATCTTGCCTTATACTTCTCGACGCTCCCATCAGCGGCTTGATTTACCTTGTAGATCCATCTTGATCCTACAACTGATTTTCCCACTGGCCTTGGAAAAATCTCCCAAGCACTGTTTTTGACAATGGAGTCATACTCCTCCACCATGGCATCTACCCATGTGGGCTCCTACACTACTTGTTCAAAAGAAGATGGCTCTTTCACGACACACTTGATCATAAGAGCCATGTATCCAGCAAATCGGTTAGGTGACTATCTCTATTTGCACTATGATGTAGGGACTCCTACATTCTATGCCGCATCAAGCTTCAGTCTCTCACCTTCTATGGTACGCTTTCTGCCTTGTCTGATGTTTGGTTCTGCATGAGTGTGTTAGCCACCTATGAAATTTGTTATACCAAAAGGTGGCTAAATCATTTTTGGAGACTTCAAGGAACAAATTTTATTGCAAAAAGTGTTGGCTCTTGAAGAATCTTGAAGGCCTCATGCCTCTGTCCAAATATTCACTGACTGTTCCCATTTTACACTCCGGAATTCTGCTGATTTCATGAGAGACTGCTACAAAATCCCTTTTTCCTCCTCCTCCATCAGAAAAATAACCTCATTTTCTCTCCTCTTTTCCCCATGAAATCCCTCGTTTTCATGTTTTTCCCTTTTCCCCTTTACCAAAACCCCTTTGATAAGGTTTAAGACCCTTTCTTGGCCTTATCGAAACCCTCACAACCCTTGAAAAACATTGAAAACTTCATAAAAAACACATTTTTGTATTACAAACTTAAGCCCCCTTGGGCTGAGTTTTAAGCCATTTCCATTCCATATGCCCTGGCATTGGAACTAGGCACTGAGCTATTTTGGGCACTTATCACATCGAAGGTAACACAGTGCGCAAGTCTTCCCCCTTTATTGAAATCTCCAATGTCGATTAGCCCTGTGCATAAACCCCTGGTCATATTATTTTCCATACATCTGTGGCCCCGCAGATGGGCGCCAGCCCAAATTACAAGTATAAAACCTGCCCGACACACAAACCTTTGTGTATATTTGATTTTTGGGTTTTTAATTTTTTTTTTCATTATATAAAAAGGAAAACCGGGCGGAATTCATCGCACCTCTTTTGAGAGGGAGGTGGTTTTTTCTGTTTGGCAGCGATCAACACCACTGGCCGACACGTGGCCTTCAGCACTGTTGAAAAACCGCCCTCATTGCGCATTAAAGTTTGAATTTGGAGTGAGAGCGATATCGATGCACGTCGTTCGATCTGAGGCGGCTCATAGGATGGTGATCGCGCTCTGAAGAAGCCTGAAAGATAGAATAAGGTATGGCGTGGTATTAAAAGCATCTTTTTCATCGATCTGATCTACAGATAGACGGCCCAAAAACAGTCGCCCTAGTCCCCACAGCCACGACAACAGTCCCGCAGAACCGGTGGCCCCAAATACCCAGTCAGCATCCACGCAGCACCAACAGATTGGGGCGGGTCTTCGTTGGTCCTCGCACAGTCATCCAATGCGGACCCGGGGACTTTATACAGCATGATTTTATTAACCATTTTTTGAAGTCTGGGGCATGTTTCTAAGGTTTAGTGGTACCCAATCTCCATCGTTGATCACGTGGGCTGATCTCATCCAACGACCCCCATTTGTCCCGAGCTCCCCACTCGTTTTTCATCCATTTTCGACGAAACAAAGGTTTTAAACCTTTTTCTCTGCTTTTTATTTTTATTTTTTCGAATAATGTGACCCCTTCACGTTATTTTTTCACCTCCATTCCCGACCGTCAATCTCTGCGTGATCGACGGCTTCAATTTAATTTCTTCCTCTGCCTTCCCTTTGACTTATTCTGATCAATCTCGACCATTGGATGACGCCATCCAATGGTCACGCTCTCCCCACATGTCCTTCCGAAGCAGTAAACCTATATATGCAGGATTCCATAATTTTTTTTGTATTTTGCAGGGTTTAAATGGTTTTTCCGCCATACTGAAGAAAATTCAAAGGCTGAGGGTGACGATCCTCCTGCCTTCGATTCATCAAAAAGAATCATTCGCAGGGTTTGAACTCCACGTTTCATCGGTGTTTCATGAGGCATTGATGCCATATCTCCCCTGCGCAACCCTGCACACCAACAAACACAGCAAATCAGGCACAAATCAAAGAGTATCAGTGTCGAAGACAAAAATATACTAGAACAGAAGATTGAAGATAGATCTGGGGGGATTATGTCCAAGATGGTTTATCAAAAGCCTAATCCCCAATTAAGATACAGTTAAAAGAAAAATCATAAAGGTTTATCAGACAGAAAGCTTCCACCGCCACAGCTGAGGCAAATCGATTCCTCCCAGCTACCACAGTGCCACCTATGCCTTAAAGCATTCAAATTAAAGGCCGAAGTTATTGATCAAAATCAGATATTTGTCTCAAGCACAGCCAGGGAGTAAATTCTGCAAACAAAATTAATGACAAAATATTAGCAGAGTTACTTTGACACCACACAGAGCCTAAAAAGTCAGTAAGAGCTCCCACCGAGCTTAAATCTTAATGTAAATCATTTAATATAGAGGACACCTATGTAAGCTTCTTCATTGAGCCCCCCAAAGTCCGAGAAGCCATTAAGTCTGTATTAATTATCTGTAGAGATATTTTTATCAGATCTCACCTCCTCATTCTTCTCTAAATACTACTGCAGAAGATGAGAGAGGGGTTGGTTGAGTTGGCTACTTTCCCTCCATTCCATTCCAGCCCACTTTCCCTCTTGTTAATCCCCCTCTTGTAAATCCACCTCAACCTCCTGCCATGGCTACGTGGTATGCTCCCTTAGTCCTTCCTGTACCATTAGTCAATATTCCACAGGACTATCAGTCCAAAATTCCATTATATGATGGTAGAAATGCTACAACTGCATCACAACATGTGGATAAGATGAATGACTACTTTGACAGAAATGAAATTGATGATGATTCTGTCAAGCTTAGATTATTTGCTCAAAGATTAGGAGGGGAGGTCAGAAAATGGTTTAAAGGCTTAACCCCCCATAGTATCAATGATCTCCAAGCCTCCCATTAGACATTCTTAAACAAATGGGAAGTAAAGAAGAATCCTCTCCAAGTCCTTTCTGATTACAAGAACCTCCATAGAAACACCGGGGAAAGTGTACAAGCTTATTGTACCAGATTTAACAGTGTATACAATGCACTTTCCCCAGATCTAAAACCTCCACAAGGCTCAGCTTTAAACAAGTTTCCTGAAGGGTTTGACCCTGAGATGGCATATCAGCTGAGAGAGAGAGATCTTGCAACTCTTGAAGAAATGAAAAAAGGTGCTCTTTATGTGGAAGTCAACTTGATGGGGAAGAGAGCAAGAATGAAAAATGAAAAGAGAGTATCCTTCAGAGAGGAATCTACACCCACTACTTCCAACTCAAAGATGGAGAGAATGATGGAAGAGATGATAAAGAAAATGAGCATCCTTGAGAGAGCACAAGCCAGCCAAAACCAAACTGCTCCTCAAAACAAAAACCAGAACCAGAATCAAAATTTTAGAAGGAACCAACCTCCAAACAGGCCCAGGGAAGATGATCAACAGATCAATCCTCCCTTTCATCAAAACTATGTAAGTGAGGTTGAGGAAACAGATGAGATAACAGAGGAAGATGATATCAACATGATGTGGGTAGATGATGATGACTTTGAGATTCATTATGATAGAAAACAAGGTATTTATACACCTTATGATGACAAAATATATGATGATGAAAGTTATTATCAAGACATGGAAAATGTCATCATAGAGTCTCAGAAACAATATGACCTTAGAAGCAAAACCAGTCAACAAACTCCCAACACCAAAACCTCTGAAAAATATTCACAAAACAACACTGCAACCAAGCCTAAAGTTGTCAAACAAAAGGAAAAAATAGTGGTTGTTAATTCTAATAAAAGTAAAGAGAAAGGCACTCAAAACAATGAAAAACAGGGTGCAGACCCTAGTAGTACTAACACTTCAGCTAGTACTCATGTGAAAACAATTTTGTCAAATATAAATAAAACAAATCAGCAAGCTGATGTTGCTGATAGACTAGCAGCTAGTAAGGCTGAGACAAGTTCTTCAAAGAACCAAATCTCTTTCATCATAGAGCATGAAATTTCAAAGGTTAAAATTTATGTTCCCCTCTTGAGTTAGCTGCCCAGCATGTATATAGGACCCAAATTTTGAAGGATTTAAATATTGAGGATAATAATGACACACTCAATCTTAATGATGGCCAGCCAAAGCTTATTTTTGGTCCTAAGATTGAAGGTAGATATCAAGAGGGACCTGTTCCTCCCTTTTATGTAAGTTTAAATATTCATGACAAAATCTTGCACAATGCTATGCATGATTCCGGGACTTCTCATAATTTAATGCCTAAAGCCGTAATGGAGAGCCTGGGTCTAGAAATCACCAGACCTTACAAAGACCTTTACTCCTTTGACTCAAGCAGAGTAAAATGCTTAGGATTAATCAAAGACCTCTGTGTTAACTTAGCCCAAATTCCAGCCAAATGCTTAGTCATGGATATTGTTGTGTCTGATGTCCCCCCAAAGTATGGAATGTTATTTTCAAGATCCTGGGGGGCTAAGTTAGAAGGGACTATGCAAATGGGCATGAACTATGTGACTATCCCTGTTTTCAATCAGACTAGAAGACTTTACAGGGAGTCTCATATGCAATACATATTTACAGGCCAAGATAGGCCACAAAACTCTCCTCTGTATTCTGTAAACATAGGCCTTGATTCCTTTATCATGTTTAACGATAAAGCACTTAGTGAACAAGTCACTTTAACATAATTAATGGTCGGTAGGGAGGAAGAGGAGGATAATGTAGGAGTGTCAGAATAGTTTGTTGAACCTGTAAACTCTAGAAAACAAAACACAAGTCTTGAGCTACAAATCACGTATCCTTTGCTTTTAAACATTGAGAGTCAAGAAAGTAGTCCTCTACCTAATAAGAAATTTGAGGAGTTAGGACAAGTTCAACATTGTGCTAACCTCAAATAACAATTCGATAGCACACTTATTGAAGACCACAGTAACCCAAATGATAAACTTGAGACTAGTCCTCTATGGAGTATGCACTTCGATGGGTCTTACACTAAGACCAACACTGGTGCTGGTGTCTAGATTTGCAACACTTAGAATAACCGCACAGAAAGCATTTCCTGCAAATTAAACTTTCAGTGTTCTAACAACGTAGCAGAATATGAATCCCTTCTCCTAGGCTTACGTTTGTTGAAAAAGTTAGGAGCCAAAAGAATTAGTGTATATGGGGATTTAGAGTTAGTCATTAGGCAAGTCAATGGGGAGTATAATGCAAATCACCCAAGACTTAGGGCCTACCAAAATGATGTCATGGACCTTTTAAAAACTTTTGAAGAATACCAGATAATTTTTGTCCCGAGAAAAAGAAATATTTCAGCCCACAATTTAGCCTTTGCAACTAGAACATGCTTAACACCATATGAAACCAAATACTGCACAACTCAGATAAAATTTATACCAGCTGTGCCTGATAATGAAAAGTATTGGCAGGTGTTTGATGGAGACAAAAAAATAGAAGACTTCATGCAATTCAGAAATTAATTCGAACTGCACAGTTCGGACTCAGATTATGATACAGACTGCGGTGAAGAAAATTTTCTTGGTGAAGGAGAGCCATCTCCTGAACTTGCCAATATTAATCTTCTAACTAGAAAACTTAAAAACAAAACAAAACTGACTAAAGAATTAGAAACAGAAGAGTTAGAAACCCTGCAGTCCAAAGATGAAAGTTTGCCTAAGGGTCTGGCCCCTTTAGAAGAGTTGTTCAATTTTAACGATGTGGCCAAGAAGCCAAAACTGGAACCTGTAGAGACTGAAGTGGAAGAGTGCAATATAGGCAGTAAACTTAAACCAATGATGATCAAATTGTCTAAGACTTTACCATCTCACATTAAACTCAAATACATAGAGCTGTTTAAAGAATTTCTGATGTTTTTGCGTGGAGTTACGAAGATCTTAAATCCTATGACACTAAAATAATACAGCACAAAATTCCCCTCAAAGAAAACCAAAAACCATTCAAACAGAAACTGCGCAGAATAAACCCTGTTCAGTTGCCTTTGGTTCAGAAGGAGATCATGAAAATGTATGAAGCTGGTTTTATTGTCCCTATTAGATATTTTGAATGGGTGTCTAATCTGGTGACAGTTAGGAAGAAAACTGGAGAAATCAGGCTTTGTATAGACTTTAGAGACTTAAAAAAAGCTTCATTAAAAGACAACTACCCTTTACCTAAGATGGATAATATTTTACAAAGGGTGGTAGGGTCTAGAATAATTTCTTTGCTTGATGGCTACTCAGGGTACAATCAAATCTTAGTTCACCATGTTGATCAATTAAAGACAACCTTTACTACACCATGGGGCACTTTCATGAATGTGAAAATGCCCTTTGGTCTAATGAATGCTGGAGCCTTTTCAAAGAGCCATGGACATAACATTCTCAGAAGAACTTGGCTTCTTCATCATTATATACCTTGATGATGTTACTGTGTTTTCAAAAACAAATGAAGAGCACTTAGAACATTTAAGAATAGTCTTTGAGAAATGAAAAAAGTTTGGGATATCTTTAAACCCTAAGAAAACATTGTTTGGGCTCCAAGAAGGTAAACTTCTTGGGCACATCATTTCAAAAGAGAGTATTAAGATTGATCCCAAAAGGATTGAGGCCATATTGCAAATCTCTCATCCTCAAAACATCAAGGAGTTGCAATCTTTCATTGGGAAGATTAAATTTTTGAGAAGGTTCATCCCCAACTTGGTTGAGCTCCTTAGAAATATCACAAACATGTTGAAGAAGGAGCAAGGGGTAAAATGGACCTCGGAAGAAAAGAATTCCTTTGAGCTGGTGAAACAAGCGTTAACCAAAACACCGCTTCTAATAAGTCCTGATTTTTCAAAATATTTTTATATTTTCTCATTTGCATCAGAACATTCCATAGCTGTTGTCCTCGTACAGAAAAATCCACAAGGACAAGAGCAGCCTATTGCATTCTTTAGCAAGGCATTGAGGGACGCCTCTCTGAAGTATAACATTATGGAGAAGCAAGCTTTTTCTTTGGTTAAGTCTTTGAAAGACTTCAGAGTATACATCTTGCACTCACACATCATTGCCTTTGTCCCAAATTCAGTCGTGAAAGACATTCTAACGCAAGACCCAGATGGTAAGAGAGGTAAGTGGATTGTTGTTATCCTTGAATATGATTTAAAGATAAATCCCACTAAACTCATCAAAGGCCAAGGTCTAGCTAGATTAATAGCTGAATAAAATTTTGAAGTTCTTGATATTAATATGATTAATGCTTTAGATGATCAAGAGGAAACCTCAACTCCCATTGTTGAAGACCATTTCATGAATTCCTCTTGGTATGATGACATTATTTATGTTTTTCTTAATTTAAATACACCTCCTGGTTTGACAAAAACAAAGTCAAGGTTCCTAAAGTTAAAAGCTGTAAACTATTGCATTATAGATATATGTCTTTATTGGAAAAATGCAAGTGGTGTATTGCTTAAATGTTTGCTTGATTTTGATGCAGAGAAGGTTAAGCACGAGTTCCACGAAGGAGAGTGTAGAGGTCATTTGTACTAGAAGACAACAACCAACAAATTTTTGAGGGCTGGTTTCTATTGGCCTACTCTTTTTCATGATGTGCAAAAGATGATCATAGCCTGTCATAAATGTCAACTTTTTGAAGGCAAAAGAAAACTGCTACCCCTACCTCTGCATCCAATCATTGTTGAAGCCCCTTTTCAATAGTGGGGACTTGACTTCATAGGAGAAATCCATCCACCATATTTGGCTCAGCATAGATGGATTCTCATTGCCACAAACTATTTCACTAGGTGGATAGAAGCCATACCTTATAGGCAAGCCAATGATTCTGTTATCATAAAATTCATAGAGAATAATATTCTCTCTAGATTTGGCTGTCCTACTAAGATCGTCACTGATAATTCAGCAGCATTTGGATCAAATAAGATGGTTGAATTCTGTCACAGATATTAGATAACATTGGGGCATTCCATGGCCTATTACCCTCAAGGTAATGGACTTACCGAATCCTCTAACAAAAGCTTAGTGAACATAATCAAGAAACTATTGGAGGATAACAAAAAGTCTTGGCACACAAAGCTAGTTCATGCACTTTGGGCTGACAGATTGACTTTGAAGAAATCTTTTGGCATGTCACCTTTCCAGCTTGTGTATGGTACTGATGCAATTTTTCCAACCATCCTTGGTGTACTAGTGATGAATTTGATTCAAGAGTTGAAAACTAAAGATAATGACATAATCAGAAGAATAAACCAGACCATTCATCTTCAGCAAACCAGAGAGGAGGTTTATAACAAAGCATTACAGAAGCAGGACAGCATTAAAAAGCTTTTTGACAGAAGAATAAAGGTCAGCAATTTCAATATTGGGGACAAAGTTTTAAAGTGGGACTCAAGGAGGGAAGACAAGGGCAAGCACGGAAAATTTGACAACTTATGGCTTGGCCCTTACTCTATCCATTCAGTTGCTGGTAATAATGCCTATTTTTTGCAAGAGTTGAATGCAGCAGAATTGTTTGGGGGTCTTGTCAATGGCAGGATGCTTAAGCATTACTTCTCTTGATCCATGTTATGTTTCGAAAGCCTTTTTATCTTTTTTCTCATTATAAATACTCCACTCATCATTGCATTCAAAGTTATAAAAAATCAAAAACACAAAAACAAAGAAAAGAAAGAAAAGACGGCATATTGTGAAAACAAGAAAGGTATAGCCCCATACCAAAAAGAGAAACAAATATGAAAGTGTGCAAGCTCAAATTCCACTCTTGGAGAACACACTTCTAGTTAGTCGAACAGCTTAATCTTGACTAATTAGTTTTAAATTTTCTGTTGATAGGATAGTGAATTCGATTTTCCAAACTGTTTAAACTTGGCTTATCAGTAGATAGTCTAGGATAGAAATTAAAGGTTCAAACATGCTAAAAATCTGAACCTAAGTTTCCAAAGAGAGTGACTCAAAGCTGTTTTAAATTATGAGTCAAAAAGATGTAAAAATTCGGTTTCAATTAGCTCAAAATCTAAACTAGTTGACAAAGGAAAGACAGCTCAAAACAAGAGTAAAAACAAAGTTGTAAAAGAGATGAAAGAAATGCTTTGAAATTTTAGATCCTAAGCCTTCCTTTTTTTATTTAATTTTCTGCAGAATAAATGTCTATGTGTAGCTTTTTTTTATGCCATAGATCACAGCAAGTCAAACAGCTTAATCTTGACTTGGTTGTTTTTAAATTTCTGTTGTAGAATTTAGAGAATAAAAATCTGTTAGACTGTTTAATCCTAACAGATTGATAGATTAGGTAGAGAAGGATCTGAACTCAACTGTTTAATCTGAGTTCAGGGAGAAATAAGGAGTAGAATTAGATTAGTTTTATTCCTTTAAAAGAATAAAATGTTGTGAAAAGAGTTTGCTAATCCAAGTGCACTCTAATGAAGAAAAAATGTTAGATCAGTAGGATTGGGTAGGTAGAAATCTTGTATTGATGAAGTTTCATTGTTTTCCATGGCTGCTAATATGTTTCCAGACCAAAAGAAGATCATTCAAGCAAAGGAAAGCAGCCCAATGGATGAGGCAACTAATCAGCCTCCCAGAGAATGCAAGTCTGAAGTTCTTGATGCCTTAAAAAAGGCACCATCCCCAAGTGGAGCCACTGTTAGCCACCTATGAAATTTTTTATACCAAAAGGTGGCTAAATCATTTTTGGAGCCTTCAAGGAACAAATTTTATTGCAAAAAGTGTTGGCTCTTGAAGACTCTTGAAGGCCTCATGCCTCTATCCAAATCTTCACTGACTGTTCCCATTTTACACTCTAGAATTCTGCTGATTTCATGAGAGACTGCTGCAAAATCCCTTTTTCCCCCTCCTCCATCAGAAAACTAACCTCATTTTCTCTCCTCTTTTCCCCATGAAATCCCTCGTTTTCATGTTTTTCCCTTTTCCCCTTTACCAAAACCCCTTTGATAAGGTTTAAGACCCTTTCTTGGCCTTATAGAAACCCTCACAACCCTTGAAAAATATTGAAAATTTCATTAAAAAACACATTTTTGTATTACAAACTTAAGCCCCCTTGGGCCGAGTTTTAAGCCATTTCCACTCCATATGACTTGGCACTAGAACCAGGCGCTGAGCTATTTTGGGCGCTTATCGCATCGGAGGTAACACAGTGCGCAAGTATTCCCCTTTTATTGAAATCTCTGATGTTGATTAGCCCTGTGCATAAACCCCCGGTCATATTATTTTCCATACATTCGTGGCCCCATAGACGGGTGCCAGCCCAAATTGCAAGTATAAAACCCACCCGACACACAAACCTTTGTGTATATTTGATTTTTGGGTTTCTAATGTTTTTTTTCGTTATATAAAAAGGAAAACCGAGCAGAATTCATCGCACCTCTTTTGAGAGGTAGGCGGTTTTTTCCATTTGGCAGCGATCAGCGCCACCGGCTGACACGTGGCCTTGAGCAATATTGAAAAATCGCCCTCATCGCGCATTAAAGTTCAAATGTGGAGTGAGCGCAATATCGATGCGTATCGTCCGATATGAGGCCGCTCATCAGACGGTGATCGCGCTATGAAGAAGCCCGACAGATAGACTAAGGTACGACGCAGTATTAAAAGCATCTCCGCCGGTCGCCCTGGTCCCCACAGCCACGACAGCAGTCTCGTAGAACCGGTGGCCCTGAATACCCAGTCAGCATCCACCCAGCACCAATGGATTGGGGAGGGTCTTTGTTGGTCCTCATACAGTCATCCAATGCAGACCCGGGGACTTTATACAACATGATTTTATTAATCGTTTTTTGAAGTCTGGGGCATGTTTCTAAGGTTTAGTGGTACCCAATCTCCACCGTTGATCACGTGGGCCGATCTCATCCGACAGCCCACGTTCGTCCCGAGCTCCCCACTCATTTTTCAACCATTTTCACCGAAACAAAGGTTTTAAACCTTTTTCTCCGCCTTTTATTTTTATTTTTTTTAAAAATGTGACCCCTTCACGTTATTTTTTCACCTCCATTCGCGATCCTCGATCTCTGCGTGATCGACGGCTCCAATTTAATTTCTTCCTCCGCCTTCCCTTTGAATTATTTTGATCAATCTTGACTGTTGGATGATGCCATCCAATGGTCACGCTCTCCCCACATGTCCTTCCAAAGCAGTAAACCTATATATGCAGGATTTCATAATGTTTTTTGTATTTTGTAGGGTTTAAATGGTTTTTCCGCCATACTGAAGAAAATTCAAAGGCTGAGGGTGATGATCCTCCTGCCTTCGATCCATCAAAAAGAATCATTTGCAGGGTTTGAACTCCATGTTTCATTGGTGTTTCATGAGGCATTGATGCCATATCACCCCTGCGCAGCCCTGCACACCAACAAACACAAAAAATTAGGCACAAATCAAAGAGTATCAGTGTCGAAGACAAAAATATACCAGAACAGAAGATTGAAGACAGATATGGGGGGTTACGTCCAAGATGGTTTATAAAAAGCCTAATCCCCAATTAAGATACAGTTAAAAGAAAAATCATAAAGGTTCATCAGATAGAAAGCTTCCACTACCACAGCTGAGGCAAATCTATTCCTCCCAGCTACCACAGTGCCACCTGTGCCTTAAAGCATTCAAATTAAAGGCTGAAGTTATTGATCAGAATATGATATTTGTCTCAAGCACAGCCAGGGAGTAAATTCTGCAAAAAAAATTAATGACCAAATATTAGCAGAGTTACTTTGACACCACACAGAGCCTCAAAAGTCAGTAAGAGCTCCCACTGAGCTTAAATCTTAATGTAAATCATTTAATACAGAGGACACCTATGTAAGCTTCTTCATTGAGCCCCCCAAAGGCCGAGAAGCCATTAAGTCTATATTAATTAGCTCTAGAGATCTTTTTATCAGATATCACCTCCTCATTCTTCTATAAATACTACTGCAGAAGATGAGAGAGGGGTTGGTTGAGTTGGCTACTGAACATTGAAATGTAAATAAACTTGAGACTTCTACTTGTAAATAGTGTTCACTAGCCCTTGGAGCTCTGCTTGTGATAGATAAGTTAGGCTGAGATATGTAGATTATTGCTAAAATAAAGCATTGGACTTAAAGCTGCAACTGGTTTGGAGCATCAATACAAGCTGATTTATGGGATCCCGGTCTATGGTGACGGTGATGTTTTTCTCATTGTGACTTGTTATTTTGTTTTTTTTTTCACTGTGTTCATATTCTCTTATAAAGAACAGCATGCATAGAGTTAGGACCTACTGTATATCAGTACCCTTCTCTGACTAAAAATCTTTATCTGAATGTTTTCTCCCAATCTGTGTTATTTAGGAATGATTTAATTCAGTTTAAGCATAGGAATGTTGGCGTTCCCTCGTCTTATTGTTTTAGCTGAATATTGTTCTTGGATGTTACTTTCATTTCATGTTAAGTAGAGATGAACTAAGGAAGATATGGTGTGCCCTGGTCCTAGTTTTATCCCCAAAGACTATCTAAATGTTTCCCTTGGAATGTGTTAAAAGCTGGCTAGTTTAGAAGTACTTACCAGATCTTAGACCATCCTTTGTTATCATTTGTGTTTCCCCCTATTTTCATATGTTTTCTATTGAAAGTGTATCAAAGGCTGGATAGTTTCAAAGTACTTACCGGATCCTAGATTTATTTTTTATGTTTTTCTTGAGTGTTGTCAAAGGCTGGCTAGTTTCAAAGTACTTACCAGATCCTAGGCTACTCTTTGTTCTTCATCTATTAAACTCCCCTTATTTTTGTATCATTTCATTCCATAAATCAAAATTTCAAGAGATCCTTAGACATATATGACTTTCCCCATGGAAAACTCTAGCCTCTTGTTGTTTTAATTAAACCCTACTATGACTCCATAGCCCAATGAACTAAAACCTGCAATTATCTATCTTCTTGGCCAAAGCTTGTTCTATTTTCTTGCAACTTCACACCTTTCAAACTCTTTTCACTTAGAAATTTTCACCTCAAACAGTAATCGTGCTCAACCATCCAAAAACAAAACAAACCCTCGGCCTTCATAACTAGCCTAATATCATTACCCAAAACTTTAAAGACAAATCCATCTTTGCAATTATTGGAGAGATCCCTCTCTAGATTCAGGAGGGCTAGATCCTAGAATCCCAAAGTGGTTGAAGTAATGTTCTCCCTGTAGTTGGAATTTTTCCAATATTGCTAATTACAGGGTGCTAACAGAGTGGAGTCCTCCACTCCATGAATCTCCTCCTATGGCTGATCCACATCTAGAAGCTCATCTTTGGGAACAAGAAGTTCCTCCTCTGCATGCAAGTGTAGATCTCTCTCAAGCGACAACTTCATGGCTTTCACCTCATTGAATTTTATGTCCCGTCACACCACAGTCATTCGACTGTCTGGTAAATACACACGATAATTATGGGGTTTTTCTATGTATCCCACAAATATCCCAACTTCTGTAGTCGGCTCCAGCTTCTTCCTGGCGTCCTTTGTCACATGAATGTAAACAGATGAGCCAAAAATCTTCAAATGAGAAATATCAAGCTTCTTACTAGTAAAATCTTCTTCAGGTGTACTCATGCCAAGTACTCTATGAGGACAATGGTTTTTCACATAAACCACAGTGTTACATGCTTCTGCCCACAAGTGCATCAGTAGGCCCTTGTCATGCAACATAGCTCATGCAGCACCCATGATCATTCTGTTATTCCTCTTCGCGACCCCATTCTATTGTGTTTTATGAGGCGCTATGAGTTCTTTTCGAATTCCTTCTTTTCTACAGAAGTCTTTGAATTCCCCAGAGATATATTCACCACCATTATCACTTCGTAGAGCCTTCACTTGCTTCCCCAACTCCTTCTCCACCAATGCTTTAAACTCACAAAACTTTGAGAATGTTTCTCTCTTCTTCTGCATGAAGAAGATCAAGCATCTATGAGAATAGTCATAAAAAAATAACATAATACCTATGTTTTGCTGTTGAAGCAACCGAGGAAGGTCCACACACGTCTGTTTGAATTCTCTCCAGGATCACCGAACCACAGTTCTCCTTCTCATGAAATTTGGTCTTCACAAACTTACCCATAGTACATCCCTTGCACTGATCTGATTGCGCTAGAGTACCCTTGGGAAGTCTAGTATAAATATGCTGCAAAACCTTAAAAGTGCCATGGTGAAGATGGCACAATCTTCTGTGCCATAATTCACCCTCATCCCGGCTCACCACTTCTTCTTCTTTTCCCATCATTGCAGCGCAGCCATCTACCTCCAGCTTGTAGATATTCTTAACTATAATCCCTATCTTCTTGGTTTGACCCATTGTTTTATGTCGAAGGAAGTATTTTCCCTCACTAAAAACAACGTCATAACCTTTGTCTTCCAACATTGCGAACGAGACCAAGTTCTTCTTCAGACCTGAAACATCCATAACATATTTCAACATAAATGGATTACATGACTCCCTCTCAAAGGTAATGTTCCCAATTTCGATCAGATTGTATCGACCATCGTCGTCCATCTCTATATGAATTTGGAGGTCCTTCTCCTCCAAGTCACTAAACAACTCCTTGTCTCTCGTCATATGGAAAGACACATCACTATCAAGATACCACACCGATCCCATAACGCTTGAAACCAAGCATGCGATAAAAGAGAAATCAAGTTCAAATTGTGAGGCTAAGGCCTCTCCAACTGTAGCTCCAGCAACCTTCTTGTTGTTCTTCTTCTTCTTTTGTGGGCAGTTAGTGGCGAAATGCCCATGTTCGTGACAGTGAAAACACTGCACCTTGGAAAAATCCTGCTTCTTGCCTTTAGCTTCGTATTTTGAAGGGAATTTATTCCATTTCCATTTCCTTGCTTTGGTAGCCAAAGAGAAATTATCTTCATCTTCATTATTCAATGAAGAGCCATCCCTGGTACTTCTCTTTATCTCCTCCTGCACAAGATCCGACCAAAGTCGCTCCCATCCCGACAGTTTCTCCCATCCATTGATAGAGTCTTCTTAGCTATGCTAGCTCTTCGGAAGCCCAAGGAGAGCCAATCTCACCAATTATTCATCATCAATAGTAATCCCCACACTTCCCAGTTCATCCCTACAGTGGAAAAACTTTTTGAGATATTTTTGAATATTGTCGCCCTTCTCCATTTTTATTTTTCTGAGCTTGCCTTTAAGCGCCAACTTTCTCTGGTCGCTTCTGCTTTGGAAAAAATCTATCAAATACTTCCACATTTCAAATGGATTGGCTTTCCCATGAAGTCTGGACACAATTTATTCCTTCACACCTTCTAATAGAATTCTTCTTGTCTTTGCTACCTTCTTTTTCCATGCGTCAAGTCCTGCAGCATCGCTAGAATCCGGCTTAGGAACATCGTTATCGATGAACTCCTTCAGTCCATTATCCTTCAGCACCACCTCCATCCTATCCTTCCAGGCTATGTAATTCGAGCTTCCCTCAAGGGAATACTCCAATCGTAACCCATTGAAATAAATTTCAATGTATACGCAACTGTCACACCAAGAATTTTCTGCAGTAAAATCGAATTGTCCACCAACACAAACTCAATAATTCTTCACAATTGAAATCTTCAAGAATTAACACTACTCTGATACCATGTAGAAATTATATAACATATGCATGTATATATCCATATTCTCCTGATCTAACAACATTTATCTTCTTGCTAAATACAAATTCTTCCATTGTTAATCTTTTGCGGAAATTATAAACTCAATTGCAAACACATGAAGCAATAAAAAAAATCGCACATAACACAGTTGTTTAACGGGAAATCCTGAAACTAAAATCCCCAACTATCATATATTATGTATCATGGATATCATGTAACAATATCATACAAATCTTAGTACATCAAGCTCTCAGTACAATCAATCGTCACACACTAACAAGAAAAAATCTACAAATCCATGCATTGATTTCTTGCCACCTGATAACCTGCCTCCACTACGCAATCCTTTCTGAAGAATAGCTCTAAATGAATTCGAATTACCCTTTCCTTGATCGCACAATCCTCATTGGAAACTCCAATGTGTGTGTGATGCAATCAATGCATTACTATAGTCACAACGGATAGTCCATCTCACCCTTTCACCTACCTCTCCACTGGGTCTCCACTGGAACTGAAATGCACTATAGTTAACTGTTGTATTTGTTCAGTTGATTAATTAGTTATTATTTTTGAATTAATTAAATAATTAATTCACTCCACTCTCACTGGTGTATCTTTCAGTTAGACTAGATACAACTAGCTCAACTAAGTTTAACTCCAATAACTGAGTTAAACTGAATAACAACTCCATGAACTACTCTTCCAACTCTGTCATAAATTTTCCACTTCATTTCTAACTAAGTCCTCCATGCATGAACCAACAGTCAACCCTAGGAATTGTGTAATTCCTTCAGCCCACTGATTTTCCAAATCTATTCACTAAAATAAGGTGCTCCAAGAGAATGATTTGTTGTTTATTGTCGGATTATTATGAAGAGCTAATAATAATCGACACTTATATTTTTATATCATCTATCTATAAATATACTTCACCCAATATTCTAAAAATAGAATTTCATCTATTTTTCCAACTTGACGAACCATCCACAAATAGCATCCTGCAACTTCTGAAATGTGATCACCATTTCTAAAAATAGACATAGTCTAAAAATAGACTTGCACCTAAAAATAACCTGTGGGCCCACTTAGTGAAGGTGATTGTTTTTCACTAAGCTCATCATCTTGTTGAATCTCAACACCTCCTTAACCCATTGTACATTTTGCATTGGTTTCTGTTGTTTCTCCTACATCTTCGCTATCAGCACTGGACAATCTTCAATTACATGGTAAAACTATCTGCAATACCTGCAAGATTGGCGTGCGGGGTTCGGGTAGTCCCACGCATAATGTCCAACATCCCCACAGTTGTAAAAAATTAATTTTCCTCATCCTCAACCTATGCTTCTGCCTCTCACACCTCCTCATCCTCTTGCATGGGATCCTACTTGCCCAGAGGGAGATACTGGTGATGAAGGTTCAGCCTGTACCTTGTATAGGTTTCCCTTATATACCATGTGGTAAAATTTTTGTCAGTTGTGCTCATCATGACCCACTGATAAGAAGAATCTACACCAGTTTGTCTTAAGTTCTAGGACATAGGCACCTAGTCGTGGGCATTAGTCGGCATCATGTCTTCTTGTTACCCTGTTAGCCACCTATAACATTGTTATAGCAAAAGGTGGCTAAAACTTTTTTTTTGAGCCTTCAAGGAACAAATTTCATTGCTAAAAATTGTTGGCTCTTGAAGACTCTGAAAGGCCTCATGCCTCTGTCCAAAATCTTCATGTTTGTTCCCGTTTTATACTAAAAAATTATGCCGATTTCATGAGAAAAGACTGTTGAGAGACCATCATTTTCCCCCTCCTCAAACTTTCATTTTCTCCCTTTTTTCTCCATAAAAACTCCCTTGTTTTCATGATTCCTCTTCTTCCCCTCATGAAAATCACTTTTATAAAGTTAAAGACTCACTCTTTAGCTTTACCGAAACCTCCAAAATCCATTGAAAACTTTGAAAATTTCATAAAAAACAAAGTTTTATTACTATGGACTTAAGCCCCTTGGGCTAAGTCCTAACCACTTCCCCCACATGCCTACACCCTGAAACCTGGTGCTAAGTCCCTCACGGCGCTTATCGCATCACACAATTTCAAAGTGTGCAAGTCTTTTGCCATAGACCGAAAGTTTCGATTGCGATTAGTCTTTTTTGTGTTATAAGACCCCCAATTATACTATTTTTCATATAAACCATAAGCCCGCATCCGACTCTTAAAACCCTATATAAATTCATTCCCGATCGTTCTTTTTCTTTGTAAAGTCTTAAAAACCCATTTTTCCAAAGTTTTAACTTAAAAACCCAAGTCACGTGTTGAAATATTTAAATGGGTAGATAAAAATACCGATCGCACAATCGCAATCGGAGAAAACACAATGGGTTGATTGAAAAGGCCGCATCGAAACTTTCCGATGCGATCAGGAATTATATGTATAAACTTCGCCCGCCTTTTAATTTCATATGACTTTCACCCGAGACCAAGTGTTAAAGATCCCGGGTGCCATCGCATCGCATCGCAATGTTTCAAATGGGTTGATTGAAAAGACCAGGCCCAATGGCCCGATTGCAATTGGCCTTTGTTTTAATACGCCCCGGGCATATTGCATTCCGTAAAGACCAAAGGCCTCGCAGTCGGGCGCCTGTCCACCTTATATATATTTTCCACCCCCGATCCATAAAAACCTTTGTTTTATTCCAAAGTTTGAGTTTTCATAAATTATAAGGGTTTTTCTGTGAGATCATTCCAAAACAAATCCCCGCTGTTGATCGAAAGCCGATCAAGCGGCCAGTGCTCCATCACATCGGAGCTTTCCATCGCATCGCAAATTTTGCATCGCATCCATTTATTACTCCCGCCGATCAGCCATTCCCTGATTCACTTTCCATCATTGATCTGATTCTCAGATCAACGGTCTGCGCAGAATCGCATCGCAATATTACATCGCATACATTTGTTACTTCCCCCGATCGGCCTCTCCCCCGATTTATTCTCCACCGTCGATCTAATCTATAGATCAACGGCCTGCGCTTCATCACATCGCATGTTTCAATCGCTCCATTTTCCTGTCACCTCCGATTTCGATCCTCCGATTGCGATCCTTCTATTCAATCTGGACCGTCCACGTGTCCAGATCAGACGGTCCAAAATCACTATCACTTGTTCTTCTCCCGCTCTCATTTTTTCCTCTTCTACGCATATCTCCACCGTTGGATGCTTTCATCCAATGACCACACTTCTCCCTAATGCCTCCAACGTAGTTTAACCTAAAATCACAGGGTTTCATAACATTTTTCTTGTTTTGCAGGTTCCGAAGGTTTTGTCCATATTACAAAGGAAAAGAAAGCCAAAGGTCCCAATCTTTTGTCCTTTGGTTGTCAAAGGGAAAGTGACCAAAAGGGCTCCACTCTACGTTTATTCAACGCTCCATGGGAGCCAATACCATAAAGAGCCCTGCGCGGACCTACACATTGACAAGACACTGTGTTTAAAACACGATTTAAAAGAGTATAAGTTTGAAGAACAGAGTGCAACAGAGTAGAAGATTAAAGATAGATTTGGGTTATTACGGCTAAGAATGATTATCAAAAGCCTAATTCCATGGATTAAAACACAATTAAAAGAAATCATAAGTGTTTAAACAAACAGAAAGGTCTCCACCACCACATTTGAGGCGAATTGATTCCTCCCAGCTACCACAAAGCCACCTGTTGCCTCAAAGCATTCAAACAGAGGCTGAACTTATTGAAGAAAATCAGATATTCACCTCCAGTGCAGCCAGAGAGTTACTTCTGCAAGGAAATAAATCCAGAAATATCTGCAGAGTTACTCCAAACATTACGCAGAGCCTCAAAGTCAATAAAAGCTCCCACCTAGCTTAATTCATAAATGTAAAACGGTTAATGCAGACAGAATGTTTGTTAACTTCTCCATTGAGCCCCTCAAAGGCCGAGAAGTCTTGAATCTGTATTAACTATCCTTAAGATATTTTATCAGATCTCACCTCCTCATCCTTCTATAAATACCTCTGTAGAAGATGAGAAACTGTTGGTTGCAGAACTTTGAAATACATTTGAGCTTAAACTTCTGACTGTAAATAGTGTTCACTGGCTCTTGGAGCTCTGTTTGCGTTAGTTTTGTTAGGCTAGATAGTGAAGATGATTACTGAACTGAAACATTGGACCTGAGTACTGTAACTGGTTTGACATCAATAAACATGTTGTTTCTTGGGATCCTGGTCTATATCACTGGTGAAGTGCCCCTTCTTTGTTATTGTTTTCCTTTATGTATGTCATATTGTTCACTATTCTCTGATAAAGAAAATCATTTATAGAGTTAGGACCTGCTGTACATCAGTAACCTTCTCTGACTAAAAGCTTTATCTCAATGTTTTCTTCCAAATTGTTTATTTAAGAATGATTCAATACAATTAAAGAAGTTAGGAATGTTGGAGTTCCCTCGTCCTACTGTTTGCTTTAAACATTGTTCTTGAAAGTTATTTTCCTTATTTTCTTATTAAAGTTAGACTAGAAAGTGATGGTTTTCCTTTCTAGCTTCTATTCTCCAAAGGCAGATTCTGAAAGTTTCCCCTAGTATTAACTGAAAGCAGACTAGGTTTAAAAGTACTTTATCTGATCTTAAGTTTATACTCTTTCTTCTCTTGCATGTTTTCATACTTTCTGAAGGTAATTATGTGGATTACTGGATTTTTTGTCAATTAAGCTTCTTTAATACAAACTTGCCCAAGAAGTCAATGGTTAGCCCTGCACTTGGTTGGTTTTAAACAGTTACTTAAGAGGCTTTTCTTGTTTGGACTGACTATAAATCCCTTGTGAAATTATTATCAGTTTCCACCCCTCCAACACTTTATTTTTCCCATTCCATCATTTAAATCTCAATAATCTTGTGGTGCAGATGACTTGCCCCTTGGATCAATCTTGATGTTGTTGTTCAATTAAAGCCCTGTTATGACCCCATAGCCCAATGGACTAAAAACCAGCGTTATATCTATCTTTTTAGCCTAGCTATTCTATTCACTTGCAACTTCTCACCTTTGAAACTCTTTGCACTTAGGACTTTCCACCTCAAACAATATTCATGCTCAACCATCCAAAAAACAAAACAATCCCTTGGCCTTCATAACTAGCCTAATATTATTACCCTAAATTTCAAAGACAAATCCATATTTGCACCTATTGGAGAGATCCCTCTCCGGATTCAAGAGGGCTAGATCCTAGAATCCCAAAGTTGGTTGAAATGATGTTGTTTCTACGATCGGACTTTGCCAATCTTGATGATTACAGATCCCCAACATTTTTGACGACTCCGCTGGGGACCAAGCCCAGAATCATTTTCATTTTTATAAAACTTTGTGAGTTAAAAGCAGCCTTTTCAAGCACTACCAAAGAACGGTAATTATGATAGAACTTGTCTGAATCAGTGACAATCTAGGTAGACCCTAGGATTCCCTTGAGTCTTTATATAACCTTGAAAAATCAGTTGGCTTAGCCATAAGAGTAAATTGTCTTTGTCTCATAACCATAGCTAAGTTTTGAAACAGAGTTAGGATATTCTTAAAAACCATACAATTGAGAAATAACTCAGAAAATACCTAAAAATAGTTCATATTGGTATTAAATAAACATGGTGGTGGACCATAAAACCTTTTACCTCCTTAGGGGCTAAAAACTTCCACTTGGCGACTCCACAATCCTGAACAGACCTTAAGACTCCACTGGGAAGAACCCTTATCATTATAATATCTTTCAAACTCAGTTAGAAGACTGCAAGATTAAATTTTTTGCAAAACAGATTAGTTAACCTGTTAAATATTGTCATATCTGGTTGAAATTTTCTTGTTTATCTGGGTCTAAAAAACATAGCATAGTGGCTCCTAGAAAGATTCATACTAGAGCCTATCCTAACCCCGATTCACCTGAGAAAGTTGATAACCCAGAAAGTATCCTTAGGAAGTCTCCTAAGATAAAATTATCAACTGTTTTCAAATCACCCTTGAGAGCTAATTTAGTTCCTGAAAACCTTCCAGCTCTACAAGAAACACATGGTGGTGGACCATTAAACATTTTACCTCCTTAGGAGCTAAAAATATTCCACCTGGCGACTCCACACTCTGAGACTCCCAAAAGACCAAATGACTCCACTGGTAGAAGACCCTGAATTGATTGACCAGACACAGTGACCTCTTTTTTTGATTTACAAACATGATTCCAAGGATACAACAAAGATATGCCCCAATGAGTAGAGATAATATCCCTGGGTTTCCACATAATATGCCCCAGGTGAATTGGGATGACAACCTGCCTGTTTTTCAGGGTGAAAAGTTTGATGACCCTTTATTACATCTCATCAAATTTCATATACATGTATGGAGGTTGAAAGTTGAATGGCATGAAGACTGCCTAATGAAAATTTTCATGTTAAATTTAGAAGGAAAAGCTAGGGATTGGTATGAATGCTTAAGATCTAGTAGTTTGTTTTCTTTAAGAGACCTTTAATATGTGTTCTATGAGAACTATAAAGAAAACACTACGTCATTATCATTGGGTGCAATATATTACGATCCATCACAAAACATCACCCAACACATTATAGATAATGAGGAAGTTTTGGAAGAGATGCATCCTGAAGATATTTTAACAACCATTCATGAGTTTAATATCCTATTGAAAAATTTTAAGAACATAGATGAATCAATTGAGGAAGAAATGACCCAAGAAATAAAGAAAATACCTCAAGATATCCCGGGAAAATCAGATATTGATTCATCATCCTTATAGCTGAGGCTCAAGAAGACATTCAGCCTCAAAATCAATCTTCACAAGAGACAGAGAACTGTTGTACTTATGTTCAAAGGGACATGGAAAAATCTTCCCCTTTGATAGAGAAGGAGATAGATCAGACTATTTATAAACAGTCAGTCTCTAAAACTTTTTGCAAAACAAACACTCTTGCCCATTCACATAGAGAACTTTGTTATACAGATTTAGAAAGTTCTTTTGTGGATCAGAATGAAGAAGGACCTAATGATATCCCAATATGTTTGACTGATGAAAATGTTTATTCAATAAATTTTCAAACTTCAATCATTCTTATGATGATGATGATTTACAAGCAGAAACTAATCATGCAGGGCAACCAACATTTGATTGGTGCTATGAGTTTCACCATCATCAGCTTGAAATCTGCAATCATCCTTTTCGATCCATCATAAAAAGCTTTCACTTTATTGGGAATCAACAGCCTTTCAACTCAGAAGGTGAAGAGAAGAGTAATGAAGAAATTTTTGAGCAAGAGGAAACCATTGAAAATACCCCCACTCAAGAATATAATAACCTCTTCACAGATTTCATCCCACTGAATCCAAGCATACCAGGGCTACAAGAGGACAACACTGCCAAATATGATGAGTCCTCTACTTCAGATGATGATGAAGAAATTGGAGAGAAACAGATAGAATACTATCCTACTGTGGATATACCCTCTTTTCAAGAAGAAACTTCTCTTATCATTGATATCAATATGCCATCTAAAGAACCTGAATTTATATCAGAAGAAAACATAAATTTAAACAAAGAAGATATTTCACTATTTTCTATTATGCAGGTTAAAGATGACGATAATTCCAAGCTACATACTGAAGAGATAGTCCTCAAAGCTGATGTCTTGGAAGTAGATAACCTACCAGACATGGAGGGCCAAAAAGAAGAGAATCTTCATCTTTTCTTTGTTGATCCTATGGAAGAGTGTGTAGAATTCACAATTGGCTCAAATTATCAAGCAGTGATCCTTTGCAAGAGACAGAGACATGAAAATTTGTCACCTTCTGTGATAGCCTTGATATTGAAGGACAATATTCAATATGTTCTATGGATATCTCTGACAAGAAGGCAGAGTTTCTACTTCTTCTTGACATTACTCAGTTGGATGCATTGGCATTTTTGTATCATATGATAAATGTAAATACTCCATGTTTAGAATAGGTTAGATAGGAATGTCAATAAAGCTCAGTTCTGAGCATGTAGGTAGTTGTTGTTTTCTGCTTTGAAGAAAAATCAAAAATAAAAAAATACAAAAACAGAGAAAAGAAAGAAAAGAGGGAAGATTGACAAAACAATAAAGGTATACCCCCATACCAAAAAGAGAAACAAATCTGAAAGTGTGCAAGCTTAAATGCCACTTCTACAAAACACACTTCTAGTTAGTCAAACAACCTAATCTTGACTAATTAGCTTTAAATTTTCTGCTGATAGGATAGTGAATTCGATTGGCCAATCTGTTAAATCTTGGCTTATCAGTAGATAGTTTAGGATAAAAATTAAAGGTTCAAACATGTTCAAAATCTGAACCTGAGTTTCCAAAAGAGAGATGACTCAAATCTGTTTTATTTTTCTGAGTCAAAAAGAAGTAAATCTGGTTCTAATTAGCTCAAAATCTGAACCAGAGAAAACAAGGAAAAAACAGCTCAAACAAGAATGAAAATAGAGCCGTAAAAAGAGAAGGCCATGATGAGAAATTTTCAGATCTTAAGCCTTCCATTTTGTTTTAAAATTTTCTGCAAAATAAATGTCTATGTGCAGCTTGTTTTTATGCCATAGAACAACATCAAGTTAGACTGTTTAATCCTGACTTGAATGCTTTTTAATTTTCTGTTGTAGAAATTAGAGAATAAAATCTGTTAGACTGTTTAATCCTAACAGATTGATAGAATAGGTAGAGAATCATATGGGCTCAACTGTTTAATCTGAGTCCATGGAGAAATAAGGAGTAGAAATAGATTAGTTTTCTTGCTTTCAAAAGAATAAAATGTTGTGAAAATATTTTGCCAATCCAAGTGCACTCTAATGAAGAAAAAATGCTAGATCAGTAGGATTGGGTAGGTAGAAAGCTTGTAGATGAAAAATCCATTTTTTTTTAGCTGTTAATATGTTTTCAGAGAATATCATCCTAGAAAAGGAAGGGAAACCCAATGTATCAGGCATAGGTCAGCCTCCCAGAGAAAATAATGGATGTGGCACAGGTCAGCCTCCCAGAGAATGCAAGTCTGAAGTTCTTGATGCCTTCAAGAAGGCATCATCCCCAAGTGGAGCCACTCTTAGCCACCTATAATATTGCTATAGCAAAAGGTGGCTAAAACTTTTTTTTTGAGCCTTCGAGGAACAAATTTCTTTGCTAAAAATTGTTGGCTCTTGAAGACTCTGAAAGGCCTCATGCCTCTGTCCAAAATCTTCATTTCTGTTCCCGTTTTATACTCAGAAGTTCTGCTAATTTCATGAGAAAAGACTGCTGAGAGACCATCATTTTCCCCCTTCTAAAACCTTCATTTGCTCCCCTTTTTCTCCACAAAAAATCCCTTGTTTTCATGATTCCTCTTCTTCCCCTCATGAAAATCACTTTTATAAAATTAAATACTCACTCTTTAGCTTTACCGAAACCTCCAAAATCCATTGAAAACTTTGAAAATTTCATAAAAAACAAAATTTTATTACTATGGATTTAACCCCCTTGGGCTAAGTCCTAACCACTTCCCCCACATGCCTACACCCTGAAACCTGGTACTAAGTCCCTCACGGCGCTTATCTCATTGCACAATTTCAAAGTGTGCAAGTCTTTTGCCATAGACCGAAAGTTTCGATTGCGATTAGTCTTTTTTGCGTTATACGACCCCTGATTATACTATTTTTCATATAAACCATAAGCCCGCATCTGGCGCTTAAAACCCTGTATAAATTCATTCCTGGTCATTCTTTTTCTGTGTAAAGTCTTAAAAACCCACTTTTCCAAAGTTTTAACTTAAAAACCCAAGTCACGTGTTGAAATATTTAAATGGGTAGATAAAAAGACCGATTGCGCAATCGCAATTGGAGAAAACACAATGGGTTGATTGAAAAGGCAGCATCGAAACTTTCCGATGCGATCAGGACTTATATGTATAAACTCCACCCACCTTTTCATTTCATATGACTTTCACCCGAGACCAAGTGTTAAAGATCCTGAGCACCATCGCATCGCATCGCAATGTTTCAAATTGGTTGATTGAAAAGACCAGGCCCGATGGCCCGACGATTGGCCTTTATTTTAATACGCCCCGGGCATATTGCATTCCGTAAAGACTGAAAGTCTTGCAGTCGAGCGCTTGTCCACCTTATATATATTTTCCGCCCCCGATCCATAAAAACCTTTGTCTTATTCTAAAGTTTGAGTTTTCATAAATTATAAGGGTTTTTCCGCCAGATCATTCCAAAACAAATCCCCGTCGTTGATCGAAAGCTAATCAAGCAGCCAATGTTCCATCGCATCGGAGCTTTCCATCACATCGCAACTTTTGTATCGCGTCCATTTGTTACTCCTGTCGATCAGCCATTCCCTGATTCACTTTCTGCCATTGATTTGATTCTCAAATCAACGGTCCGCGCAAAATCGCATCGCAATCTTACATCGCATACATTTGTTACTTCCCCCAATCGGCCTCTCCCCCGATTTATTCTCCTCCGTCGATCTAATCTGTAGATTGACGGTCTGCGCTTCATCACATCGCATGTTTCAATCGCTCCATTTCCCCGTCACCTCCGATTACGATCCTCCGATTGCAATCCTCCGATTCAATCTGGACCATCCACGTGTCCAGATCGGATGGTCCAAAATCACTATCACTTGCTCTTCTCCTGCTCTCCTTTTTTCCTCTTCTATGCAGATCTCGCCACGCTTCTCCCCGACACCTCCAACGTAGTTTAACCTAAAATCGTAGGGTTTCATAACATTTTTCTTGTTTTGCAGGTTCCGAAGGTTTTGTCCATATTACAAAGGAAAAGAAAGCCAAAGGTCCCGATCTTTCGGCCTTTGGTTGTCAAAGGGAAAGCGACCAAAAGGGCTCCACTCCACATTTATTCAACGCTCCATGGGAGCCGATACCATAAAGAGCCCTGCGCGGCCCTGCACATCGACAAGACACTATGTTTAAAACATGATTTAAAAGAGTATAAGTTTGAAGAACAGAGCGCATCAAAGTAGAAGATTAAAGATAGATTTGGGGAATTACGGCTAAGAATGATTATCAAAAGCCTAATTCCCTAGATTAAAACACAATTAAAATAAATCATAAGTGTTTAAACAGGCAGAAAGCCCTCCACTTCCGCATTTGAGGTGAATTGATTCCTCCCTGCTACCACAGAGCCACATGTTGCCTCAAAGCATTCAAACAGAGGCTGAACTTATTGAAGAAAATCAGATATTCGCCTCCAGCGCAGCCAGAGAGTTACTTCTGCAAGGAAATAAATGCAGAAATATCTGTAGAGTTACTCCAAACATTATGTAGAGCCTCAGAGTCAATAAAGGCTCCCACCAAGCTTAATTCATAAATGTAAAACAGTTGATGAAGACAGAATGTTTGTTAACTTCTCCATCGAGCCCCTCAAAGGCCGAGAAGTCTTGAATCTGTATTAACTATCCTTAATATCTTTTATCAGATCTCACCTCCTCATCCTTCTATAAATACCTCTGTAGAAGATGAGAAACTGTTGGTTGCAGAAATTTGAAATACATTTGAGCTTAAACTTCTGATTTTAAATAGTGTTCACTGGCTCTTGGAGCTCTGTTTGTGTTAGTTTTGTTAGGCTAGATAGTGAATATGATTGCTGAACTGAAACATTGGACTTGAGTACTGTAACTGGTTTGACATCAATAAACAAGTTGTTTCTTGGGATCCTGGTCTATATCACTGGTGAAGTGCCCCTTCTTTGTTATTGTTTTCCTTTATGTATGTCATATTGTTCACTATTCTCTGATAAAGAACAAAATTTATAGAGTTAGGACCTGCTGTACATCAGTAACCTTCTCTGACTGAAAATATTTATCTCAATTTTTTCCTCCAAATTGTTTATTTAAGAATGATTCAATACAGTTAAAGCAGTTAGGAATGCTGGAGTTCCCTCGTCCTACTGTTTTCTTTAAACATTGTTCTTGAAAGTTATTTTCCTTATTTGCTTATTAAAGTTAGACTAGAAAGTGATGGTTTTCCCTGTTTCTAGCTTCTATTCTCGAAAGGCAGATTCTGAAAGTCTCCCTTGGTATTAACTGAAAGCAGACTAGGTTTAAAAGTACTTTATCTGATCTTAAGTTTATACTCTGTCTTCTCTTGCATGTTTTCATACTTTCTGAAGGTAATTATGTGGATTACTGGATTGTTTGTCAATTAAGCTGCTTTAATACAAACTTGCCCAAGAAGTCAATGGTTAGCCCTGCACTTGGTTGGTTCTAAACAGTTACTTAAGAGGCTTTTCTTGTTTGGACTAACTATAAATCCCTTGGTATTGCTCGGTTCCACCCCATAAACATACATTGCTTATCCATCATTTAAATCTCAATAATCTTGTGGTGTAGATGACTTTCCCCTTGGATCACTCTTGATGTTGTTGTTCAATTAAAGCCCTGTTATGACCCCATAGCCCAATGGACTAAAAAATAGCATTATATCTATATTTTTAGCCTAGCTGTTCTATTCACTTGCAACTTATCACCTTTGAAACTCTTTGCACATAGGACTTTCCACCTCAAACAGTATTCATGCTCAACCATCCAAAAAACAAAACAAACCCTTGGCCTTCATAACTAGCCTAATATTATTACTCTAAATTTCAAAGACAAATCCATCTTTGCACCTATTGGAGAGATCCCTCTCCGGATTCAGGAGGGCTAGATCCTAGAATCCCAAAGTTGGTTGAAACGATGTTGTTTTTGTGATCGGACTTTGTCAATATTGCTGATTATAGATCCCCAACATACCTGACAGTTGGTGCACCACAGCGTGGGGATACTTGGTCCAGTCATGTCTATAGGGCGTAGAGGACTTGGTCCCCCAACCTACATATAATATGACAACAGAGGGAATTGATCCTTAGTGTGGTTAGACACCCTACAACGTATGCACCATACATCTGTGCTAGCTTCTTTACCTTGATCCCTTCACAAATTTTGAATTTCTAAGTGCATCGCCTCTAGCTACCTCTGGATCTGTAGTGCTGCAAATTTAGTATCATCCCTTGGTGCAACTTCTAGCTTCATGGAAATCTCCAGGGCTTCTTCCTAGGAGTCGATCTTCTTCTGACCCATAGGTCCACATAGAAGTGGTAACATCATGGTGATAAACCACTCCTTGTGTTGTTTTTCCTCATAAAAAAATCCTTCATCACTGATAAATTTCTTCAGCCGTTGGTCAACTTCCTAGATGGACTCTGTAGGCCCCTGCTTAAAGTCTTTCAATTCGACCATGCATTGAGAGTAGGAATTAGGCTTCAGAAACTGCTGCTTTAGGGCATCATTAATGTCTTGTGTTGAAGGATTCTCATGTTGACCAATGTATCCCATGAACCAATCCAGGGCCCTCCCTTCAAAGGCTATGGATAGCTACGCTCTCTTTACAACATCATTATTAATATTATGTTTGGTCCATACCGGCTCTTCTACAAACCAGAATCGATCCATATCCTCATCCCCCACACCCTTAAGTATGGGTAACTTCATGTGCGCAGCCATATCATTTGCAAGAGGTGGAAGAGGGGGGTTGGGAGAATTCTTGCCCTTGCGCGAGTTCGATGGGGCGCAGCCGGGGGACTAGTCTCTGCGTGCATAGCCCAACCTCTATTTAGATCAGGGAGATCCATTAGTGGATTGCATATTGATCTATCTGCTTATTAATTTAACCTGATAGTATTTACCACTTCGCATTGTGATTTCGCTCTGGTCAAAGGTCATTCACTCGATGTGGTTGCACAGGAAACACTTTTCACACAATAACATCTTAATCAGAAGCGGCAATGTTTGCAGGAACTTACCCCTAAATCCCTTGAAAAACCTTCACTCTTCTTCAGAATAGGACACAAATTGATTGACTACAAACTCAGTAACAAATCCTCCCAAAAAAATTTCAACCCAGTGATCTACAGTCTGGGTGATCTTGTTATCAGCCTTCTCCAACTGTTAGATTAATTTGGGGGTCCACCGTGAGACCTGATCATCCTTCCAGTAGGTTTGGAACTCCTCCAACCTCATCAGCCACTCCTATAGTTTGTGTGCGAAGGTTACGAAGAAAATTTCGTGTACCTCTGTAAAAATGTACATGTTCTTCCACTCTTCGACAGACAACTTTTTACTTCTTTTCTCTTTTAGGGAAATCTCCTGAATATTTTTTTCAAACCAGTCCTCAAGTTCAGGCTTCAATGGCTACCAATGACCCCATGGAATTACCTGATCTCTCTCTCAAAATGATCCTGGTCCTAGCAATGGAACCATTTTTTGGTTTGAGGGGTCTTGACCCAGGTTCAGAATTAAGGTTTACCAACAAACCCATGTACTATTAACCCCTTCGGCAATGGCCTTCTTGCGCAGGTCAAGGTCTCACTTAAAGTAGTATGGGAAGGTGTTGGAACCATGTTTCCACACCTTAAGAGAGAGAAAGTTAATTAAAGTGGGTCCCTTTAGATCTTACAGACCTACGATAGAGAAGCCCTAACACAGAAACCCTTAACATTATATCAACAGAATATATTAAGCGAAGATCATAAACCATAAAATAATATGTTAATAGAAGAAAGGTGACTAATCATAACCAGATCTATGAATTCATTCCTTCTTACAGTATCGCATCCACATGTGCATCAATAAATCATCAGTATTCAGCGAGAAGGTATAATCTCAGAAATAACATAAAGCGTAGCCAATAATCATAACACAGAAACACTAATATAGCACAAAATATTCTTCTTATTCATTCATATTCAGATTGAACTTACTGACTCTATTTACTAGCCCGTGCACATAGCTAGCGGGGTCCGCACACAGTAGGACTTAGGGTCTCCGCGCACACAACCAGCAGGAGCCCTTACCCAGACAATCCACACAACAGATCTTACAATTCATATCCAAGCTTAAACCAACTCAAAACTTAGCCTACCTCTAGACTCAATTTATCCATCTATTTATATCATATTAGCCTGCGCTACTCTATGGTCCGCAAACCATGGTTTTTGGACTCTTGATCTACCCTTTGACCCATTACAATTTGTTGGGGGCTTTGACCTGCCCCAAAGCCCTTTCTCTAGACTAGACTATTACAAAATATTACCAAAATTGCAGTTAGGGGACCCTGATCCAATAGTAGTGTACTCTGCAAGTGCAATGCTCGTAGTCAGAAACTAAATGATATCCATAAAAATTTCATCTGCAACTCGAATCGCGAATAATTGCACATCAGGTAATCCTTCCTCTATATTCATCGACACTTCGCCTGTCTTGATCCTAGAAAGTGGTCGGGTACAACATTCAAATGTCTCGGATTGACAATTACTTCAAAATCATACTCTTGGAATAACAATAGCCATCAGAAAATATTCCCCCCCAACACAGCCTTGTTGACCATGTATTTCAAAGTAGAGTGGTCCGTGAAGATTTTGAAGTGTGCACCTAATAGATAGTGTCTGAATTTTTGCAACGCATATACCAGGGTTAGTCATTCACACTATGTGGTGGAGTAGTTGCACTCCACCTTAGATATCTTCCTTCTTGAAAAGTCAACAGGGTGATCTAGATTGCCTTCTCTTGGTTGCACTAAGACATCTCCAAAAGCTATGCAAGACGCATCGACATGTACATAAAATTCATTCTTCCGGTTTGGAAATACTAGAATATGCACAATTACCATATTTTATTTCCATACATCAAGAATCTTCTGAAAATCATCATCCCAATAGAACTAGATATATTTTTTCAATAATTTTTCTATTGGGGTAGTGACCTACGTGTACACTTTGATAATCTCCTATAATAACATGTATGCCCAAGCGTCATGCATAGCTTCTTCACATTTTTCAATGGCTCCAAATTGATAATCAAAGCAATATTTGCAGGGTCTACCATCAACCCCTGTTTTCAGACAATATTCCCCAATAATATACCATATAACATATAGAAAATACACTTCTTTAGGTTCAAGGAAATTTGATATTCCCTGCAGGTATCCAACGTTAAACACATAGTATAAACATGCATTGTTAATAGCCTAAAGACTATCCAGTCATCAAAATACACCTCCAAAAACGTTTCGATATATTCTTTAAATGTTGTGACAACAAATCTAGAAAATATCGCTGCAGCGTTCTTCAATATGAATGGCATAACTGTGTACTAAAATAATCTCCATTCAGTAGCAAAAGTGGTCTTTCTCTTATCTTTTGGCGTGATCCTCATCTAGTTGTATCCTAAGGATCCATCAATAAATGAGTAGGCTTCCTACCCTCCCACATTCTCCAAAACTTCGTTTGTGAATGGTGTCAGAAATTGATCATGGACACATGCATTGTTAAACTTTTTTAGATCAACACAAATCCTTATTTCTCCATTAGTTTTATTTTCATATACCACCATAGGGTTAACCCACTTGGACTCTTCTAATAGTTCATTAATGCTGGCAGAGAGCATTTTTTCGAGTTCCTCCAACACTTTTTCTTTATATTTTGGGTTCAACCAATATGGGAGCTGCTTGACCGACTTTGCATTAGGCTTCAAAGTGATGTGCATAACTCCCAAATATCCATTAATTCCTTTTAGTTCAGAGAAATTTGTTGGAAATATATCTTGGTACTCATGCAAAAATTCAGTGACCTTTCTCAACATGTCATTGTCCAAATAGTCCCCAATATTCGTGAACTTGGGCTCTGCTTCTGAGCCTACGTTGGCTTGCTAAGTCTTGATAGGTTGTGCTATGTCTGGCATCTCTACTTCAGTACCTACAACCTCGCGATATCATTTTGATTCATGAATATTGAAATTATGTGAATCATCCTCACCTTCTTCCGCAGTTAGGTTGTAACATTCTTGGGAATTTTCCAACTATGCAACCCAATTAGGTTGTACCAAAGCCCTTGACTAAGTGGTAATTCGGAATAATCCTAGTTTGAATTCATGAAGAGCATCATTAATACAATCCCATATATTATAGGTAAATTTGGGCATCATTCCCAATGACCTGGTTAAACTGGACATCATCCCCAGAACCAATGAATAGGGTCTATCATCCCCTATCATTTCAGTTGCTACATGCCCTAAGACATAGAACAAGAACAAATCATCTATGACTTCCATTGCAAGGTTTCCAAGATTTGAAGTATATGTTATATCACCTATGAGCTTACCAATGTAGTCTCTCAAGGGGCTAAGTGCATTGCATATGTAGTCAACTCCACTCAAGGGTGCTCTACAAAGCACTTCACGACACTCAAGGGTGCATTGCTCAATTGGGAGAGAAATTCTCATTGTTCCAGAATCTCCACTTGGCTAGTGCCTTCTAGAAGAGTGCATATGTTTCAAACTTTGAATCCATGTGTCCATTTGATACCTCTAATCTTGGGAACATGTCTTGCCTATTATTAGAAAGTCATTGATTGTAAAACTACCTTCAACTCATCTATAAATTGAGCACAGATCCTAGTGCTTGAGAAGGAAGAATTTGAGTAGAGAAATGCTGGTGGAATTTCAATTGAGGAATTTATTTGAGTGATATGTTGTTGGAGAGATGTTCATTGTGATGAGGCTAGGATGATACTGGAGATGGTGACATCAAATCAATTGTTGGTTCTAACCTCCCCTTCTATCCATTAATAAATATTGTTGTTTACTTTCCCAGATATGTATCTATATAAGCTTTTGTCTTTCATATTATGAATTCTTATCTGATGTATATGGTTCATGTTTCATTGATTTAACTGAATAACTTGAATAGGCATCTGCATATTGCTATCTCTTTGTTGTTTAGTATTCATTCTTGCAGGAAATATTTTGGCGATCTAGCTTGGATTTGAAGCTACAGCAGGAGCGACAGAAGGAAAATTGGAAGTGTTTGGACTCCGAGTAAGTTTCTTAATCTATTATATGTGTCTTTTTACTGTTAGGAAAAGTATTTGCAAAGTCCTTAACATGTTTTTCTAAATGTGCACCACATTTAGGGAAGAATGTTTTATCCGTAATTCATAATTCCACATAACAAATTGGCGACTCCGCTAGGGATCGAACCCTTCATCCTTGGTGTATTTTTCCTCTATTATTAACACAGTAGAATTTCCTCTAAAATATTATGCTTTTTGAATTCAAATTTTCATTAGAAGTGTGTTTAACAGCCTGAGTTTTTGTTCTCTATTACACCCAACGGACTATTGAACAGGACACAGTGCTTTGCATAGCATTGTCTCCCACTCAGGGGTGCATTGCAATGCACTGTCTCCCCTTCGAGATTGTGTTTCCCCCTAGAGTCAACCAAATTCCATTGAATTTTTCATTGCATTTTCTTTCAGTTTGATTGTTCGTTGTGTTTTCAAAGTGTCTGATGCCTCATATTGACCAGTAACTTTACCTACCTCTTCCTCCTTTGAAAGAAAAGTTTGTTCAATGTTTATTTAAAGTGTTTTTATTTATCATTGACAAATCAATTTCGAAGTATTTTCATTGTTGCATTAGATCCATTTTCTTTTGAAAAGGAAATTTTCGTTAAATTATTCGTTTCCTATAGGGTAAACTGTAGTTAAAATCTTCATTTTTCCTAAAAAGAGAAATTGTTGTTCAATTCCTCATTTCTCAAAGTAAAAGGAATTTGTTTTTATTGATTTGATGCACTTACTTTCCTTTTCTGCATTCACATTAAAGGGACTGAAAAGAAAAATATGCATTTGCATGTAGTGGATTGTGTGTTTTGTATTGGAAGAATTAGGAAAGTTGCATTTTAGTTTGTTCTCTTTGTTTGTCTGCTCGCAAATTGATTGCTCTTTCCCTTTAATAGCTAGGATTTTCATTGAAAAAACTAAAGTGAAAATATTTCTTATCATTTTAGTTTGCATTTTAGAAATTTCCAATACATCATCGCAGTGAACCTTGAAAGGAAAATTGATAAACAAGATCAACTTAAAATTTACATCAATTTACCTAACAAAGCATTGGAACTATAATGATAACATTTAGAAGGTCTAGGCTAGAGACGTGTTCTGGCGTTGTAAAACATAGCAGCTATCGTTAATTGTCTACGATACATTCCGAGTGTCATACCTCACTCCACGTACATAAGTATATCATAGCTAATATACATACTTTCGAGTATATCGGCCGGTGTTATAGTATGAAAAGTATAAAGTGGTGCTCTCACTGTGCGGTTTCGCATTAGAGAGCGCTAATATGGACTTGGCCCTCCACATACCTTCGAGTATATTTGGGAGGAAAAATTTAGGTTACTATCCATCCATAGTGAACTGATTCAGGCACCTTGTAAATTGTGATACACCGAACACAACATTCGGGAAGATTGCCTGCCCGTGCTTCTTGGTTCGCCAGGAGGTATTCTGCAATTCACAGTTTCTTGATAAACCCTTTTGCCTAGCATTACCCTTTTATTTTTTTTATTTGTTTTTTGTTAAAATATCAGTCATCATGGAAAGAAAAAATCCTTTTCCCCTTCGTTCGTGTAGATTAGCATTGAAACCACCTTTACCACCAGAAGTTACTCCTGGTCGGAAAAGGCGACATCACTCTACCGAAACCAGTACTATAAGTACCTCTGGTGAAGCATCATCTTCCCATATACCAGAGTTGGCACAAGTTGTTTCTACACATTCGGGTTCATCTACTTTTGTCGAGACAGAGTCCTCGCAGCTACCCATGGTCACAATCCATCCAATCAGTCAGACCATACCTCCTAAACCTGATGTTGTTCAATTGGAAGTTGATCCAGATCTTGTCTCTTATTTTCTAGAAAATCTAAATCCCGAAGTTGAACAACCGAAAGTTGTTCCTCCATTGGTCATCCCACAATTTTCTGTAGCCATTGAGTCTCCCATATCACACAGTCAACCTCTTGAAATATACTTTGGCACTAACGGAGAAATACTTCCACCTGGTTTGATTTCGATTGAAGAAATCCCACAAGACGACACACCTTTAAATCAACACATTTTGGGGAGGATCTTTACCTGTACGAGTCTTTTCCTCAATCACCACCCTCTTCTTTTGTTGATCCTATTCCTATTGACATTCCCATTGATTCAAAAGGGTATACATTTGGTCAAGTAACCATGCTTGAACTAACATCTTCGTTTGAGCCATCCATTCCAATTATGTTAGTACCTGCCCTCACTACCCCGTCGATGTTTACAACTTAACCAGAATCATTTTTTCATGGTGGCCATTTGGTCCCACTAGGTTATAAATATTTATCTTGAATTTTCTCTGGTGCATCTTCAAACCCATGGACTTCACCAATGTCATCATCTGGTATTCTAACTGGTAAACCTATAGTGATTATTGAATGGCTTCATTCTTTATACACATCATCAGGGCAACATCAAGCTAGTCCTTCTGAGTCTATTCCATCCAGTACTATATCAACTAGACTCCCTACATTTGGAGAGAAATATTTTAAATCTTATTATCCTCCTCATGTAGGGGGTCAACCTTTGGTCACCCACTTTGACAATAATCTGTCATTTATTGGTCAACCTAATGTTGAAATGAATGTTTGTCAATGGCAGCCCACTCTGCCTATCTAATCACAAACGGTTGTACACTCGTATCAACCAGTTCAACCTGTTACACCCACATCACTTCCACTTATTAATACATATTTACCAATGTTACAAAATCAAAATTTTGTACAACAACCATTTCAGGTGGGTCCTTCAACTCAATACCCACAAGTATTGGGCCCATAGAATCTAAATCCTTCGGAAAATTTACAACAACAATCTATACCCGGAATCATATATTCACAAGTTGGTTTACCATTTTATGGGATGTCACAACCACAACCAAGTTATACTTATCCTCAACCGAAACCAAGTTATGCTAATTTGGGTTATAACATTGGTAGAAAGACCCCTTGGCAGCCTCAGGCGCAAAATCCTCAGCCTTCATTTCAACAAGTATAATACCCAGTTTTTGGTTAACAGAATCCTCAAGAGTCTACTTATCAAAAAAACCCCTATCTAGGTTACTAGGAGCAGATTCCTTATGTTGGTGCTCAAAGGCCTGTTGCTGAAGCAATTCCATCATACCCTAGCTATGCTCAACCTGACCTTAATCGACAGTTGCCTTTTGTTGCAACTTTAGAGTTACCAGATTTAAATAGGCTAACCAATGATCCAATCAACTATGCTCCTTGGTGGCCAGTGATACCTCACAAATTACCCTCGGATATTCCTAAGTTCAATGGAAACCCTGGGGAAGACCCATCGACTCATGTTATGACTTATCATTTGTGTATTTCATCAAACATCCCTAAATTATGAATCTATTCGACTACATCTTTTCTAGCGTACGCTCACTAGTCTGGCTGAAAAATGGTACATTGAGTTACCTAGAGCTTATTTTAATAATTTCACTACCCTAGATACTGTATTTTTGACTCACTTCCAGCTACCCATATGATATGAAACTGGAATGGAACTCTTCAGCAATTTCAAATAGACTAATGCTACTCACATTTCTGATCATATTCATGAGTGGCGTTGTCTTCATAGAATGGTTAAGAAATTTGTTCCTGATCAACTCCTTTATGAGTGGTTTATTAAGTCCCTGTTACCATCTATAACTGAGGATGTGGCTAAGGGTGGCATTGTCACTGAAGAGAAGGTAATTGTTTGTGCCCAATATTTAGACTTGATTTATACTCAGTCTGGCACACTTAATGAAAAAATTCCAAATTCGCCACGATCTAATTTTATTGTTCTTCCAAACTGAATGTCATGTCACTTGACAAAGGAAAAAGTGACAAGAAACTTGGAAGTAAGAAAAAGGGAAATCTAAGAAAAAGAAAACTTCTAACCCATAGGAAATATCATCTGATCAATCGTCTAGATCTAGGAAACCTTGTTATCCATGCATAATCTGTAATGAGGAACATTTTTTTTGGGATTGTCCTCACCGCGCTAAAGTCTCAAAAATCATTAATACTTCCAATGCATTAGCTATGTTGACAGATCTGTTTCCAAATCCGGACAAAAACTTGGTTGCTACAGATCCATATTCTAGTTCCCAAGTGCTTATGTTATCTGTCACAAAACCGTCAACAAATATTTTGGTGTCAATGCGTAATAAATATTATGGTAGTCAGGAAACTGATCAACCTACTACCTCGACTACGAATCCATCTACAGAATCGATACCACCTACTTCTATTCCTAAATTGAAAATTAAGCAATCTAAGGGAGTCATTCATAAATCGACATATAATCCTCGAGAAAGAGCTGCTCAAAATTATAATATAGTTGAATATTTGGCTCAATCCCCTTCAGCTATGTCTTCTCTTGAGGTTTTACAAAATTGTCCCTCCCAAAAACAAGCTTTATTGTTGGATATTGGTGTAATTGATCCTACTGATTCTAATCTTGTCGTCTTTAATCATACAGGCTATGTGCCACAACTACTAGCAGAATTGGCATTCTCCATACAAGTAAATGTTCTCAATCACCTTGTTCATCTCACTATTATTGATGAGGGATAATCTACATGCATTATGTCTCTAAATTTTTGGAATTCACTTGGATCGCTGCACTTATCTCAATCATCAACGACGTTGAAGGCTTTTAATGGAAGTACATATAATTCTTATGGTATTATCAATAACCTACATGTTGAACTAGGGGGAAAAACAATGAATGTTGATGTTGAGGTTTTTGACGGACCCCTTGACTACAATATTCTACATGGAAGGCCATGGGTATATGCTCTAACTGCAATTGTTTCTACATATTTTAGAATGATCGCCTTTCCATATAAAGGTACAATCATAGTCATCAATCAACTATCCTTCTTTTCCTCCACTTTGAAGGTAACTGGAAGTGTTCTGTTCATTCACGCACCCCAACTAGCACTTCAAAACATCGGTGTAGGACTCTTAAAGGATTCCACTCTCATGGGAACATTTGCATTACCGCCACCTCGACATCGGCAGAAATTGCAAGTATAGAGACTTGCTACATGATCTCTTCCACTCTTTTGGCTTAAGGAAGAGTACGGGTGATCTTGAAATTTTTACGTTGGATGAGTTCTTGCCACCCATCCCTATTGAGCTAGCATAGTAATCAATCTATCTGGCTTGGGCGGCGAATCCGAAATCAGCATCACCAGTTGTTTGGGTTGATCGTTCCTTATATTTTGGTACTCCATCTGATCCTTTTTCCTCAACTTTCTTGACAGATGAGAATATTTTGGAAACCATGATGTTAGAAGTAGAACCATGGGAAGATTATCATCATCGTTCCCATCTTCCTGATTATAAAGAAAATTATCTTAGTGAACTATATCACCAATCGATCAAAAATTTCTTTTCGAATTCTTTACCTATTAATGCAATCGAATCCAAGAGAAATTTGTAAAATATTGAAGAAACCATTTCTATCAATATTTCGACCAAACCTGGCGTAGTATAGAATATTCATGTCGGTGTATCTTGTTCTTCATAGAACTTGAAACATATCACTCTCTCTTTTGTGAATTCAATGATGTATTTGCTTGGTCTTACGAGGAAATTCCAAGCATAGATACTAATATCGTTGAAAACACTATTAATATGTATCTTGATCAAACCGGTTCGCAACGCCTTCATCCTGTTCATCCAAAGAAGGCCGCTACCATTAAAGAAGAATTTGAGAAAAGTTTGCGTGCTGGTTTTATTTACCCTGTTCCGCTAACTAAGTATATTTCCAACATCATTCCTGTCATGAAAAAACAAGGAACCATTAGAGTGTGCGTCGATTATCGGCATGTCAATCTGTCTTGTCCGAAAGACAACTATCCTACTCCCTCTATTGATGAAATCATTGATGATTGTGTTGGATGTGAAATATTTTTGTTCATGGATGGATTTTCTGGCTACAATCAAATCAATATCCGCCTAGAGGATCAACATAAGACAACATTCATTTGTCCCTGGGGCACATTCACTTATAAGAAACTACTGTTTGGTTTAAAGAACGTTGGGGCAACATTTCAAAGAGCAATGGATTATGCTTTCAATGACATCAAGCACATTTTTCAACCCTATCTAGATGATTTATCGTGCATTCACGAAATCGTACTGATCACCTGATGCATATGAGATCCATCTTCTTACGCTGTAGACACTACAAAATACACCTCAATCCACATAAATTTGTGTTTTATGTTGGTTTTGGTTGTTTTCTTGGATTCGTCGTCTCAAAATAAGGAATTTGAATCAACCCATTGAAATTTCAGGCCATTCTTGATTTGCCTGCACCATCAAATTTACTTCAGATACAACAAATTCAAGGAAAGGCTAAATTCCTAAGGAGGTTCATACCCAACTACGCTGAAATGGCTAAAGGTTTTACTCGACTCTCGAAAAAAGGAGTTCCCTTCCATTAGGATCAAGTGGCACAACCTTCTTTTGATGCTATCAAGGATACTCTTGTCTGGGCGTCATTAATGTATCCTCCTAATTATCAAAGTGATTATTTCCTATATATTGTCGCGACTAATACGACCATTGATATGGTATTGGTCCAAGTAGAAAATTTACTAGAACATTCGATCTAGTATTTGAGTGATAATCTCAATTATACAGAAGTTAAGTATTCATACGTAGAAAGGCTTACCTTGGCAGCTATTCAAGGTGTCCAAATATTTCACCACTATACCCTGTTCCGAAAAACCATTGTTGTTTCGGATTGAAACCCCATGACTTATATATTATCACATCAATTATTGGGAATATTCAAAATGGATTGTCATTTTGCAGGAATTTGATTTGGAATTCATCAAATCCAAGTCAAAGAAGTCTTTAGTTTTGGCTGAGCTTTTTTGTGACCTTCCCTCTGACAGTACTGCTACTACATCGGAACCATTAATTCCTGACGAGTCTTTGTTTCTGATCAGATCATCTGATCCTTGGTATAGATATTTCATCATTTATCTCCAAACTCAAACTTTTCGGCCTAATACCTCTCGCTCTGAAGAGTGGCGTATTCGATACCAAGCCAAATATTATCTGGTCAACGGTGATACACTTTATCGTCATGGTGTTGATACAATTTTAAGGAGTTGCCTCACACATGAGGAGGCCAAAAAGGTTTTAAATGATTGTCATGCTTGGGCTTGTGGTGGACATTTGTTTGGATGCGCTATCGTGCAGAAAATATTCAGCGCTAGTTACTTTTGGCCTACCATATTTCGTGATTGCATCCTCGCGGTTAGAAATTGTCATGCGTGCCAGATTTTTTATCGTATAATCCGCAAACCACCAACGCCAATGCATCATGTTTTCTTTGTAGGACCATTTTCAAAATGGGGTATTGAATTCATGACCTGTAACCCTCATTCGTATGGGGGGCATGGTAATATTATTGTCGCAATAGACTACTTTACCAAATGGGCCGAAATGATGCCTACATTCAACAACACAGGTGTTATAGCATCATTTTTCATCCTCATGTAATTAATGATTGTCTCTTTGGCTTTGGTCTTACTTTCTACCAGACTTGAGCAAAGTTGAGTCAATTTTTCCAAGTCCTTAGTCTTATGGCCCTATTCACCCAGTCCTGAACCCTTTAGTGCTAGCACGGGTATTTGCTGAAGGGAACAGGGCTGTGATTTCTCCGACTATCCTGGTGAACATTTCCAGGAATCCCAACATTATCAAAAATGTTTTCATTGTAACTAAATGTTCCCCTGAAGAGATTCAAATTTACACCAATCTCTTTAAATATTTTAGGGATGTGTTCGCTTGGTCTTATGAGGAAATTCCTGGTATAGATCGATCCATTGTCCAACATGAGATCAAGATCTACAAAAATACTAAGCCTATGAGGAAAAAAAATTGTCCGGTCAACCCTAGGAAGGTTGCAACTATCAAAGCTGAGGTAGAGAAGCTGCGCAAGGTAGGATTCATTTTCCCTGTTCCTTTGACAGAGTGGGTTCTGAATCTAGTTCTGGTGGATAAGAAACAAGGGACAATTCATGTTTGCATTGATTTCAGAGACCTTAATAAAGCATGTTCGAAATATAATTACCCCACACCATTCATAGACCATATTATTGATGAATGTGCCGGTAATTAGATTTTCTCCTTCATGGACGGTTTTTTTGGATATAATAAAATTACTATCCGTCCTGAAGATCAGCATAAGACTGCCTTTATTTGTCCCTCGGGTACCTTTTCTTATAAGAAAATGCCTTTTGGCCTAAAAAATTTTGGAGCCACTTTTCAGCGAGCCATTTCATATGCCTTGCACGACATCAAACATATTATCGAGGCATACTTGGATGATTTAGTTGCTCGTTCTCGCAAGAGAATTGATCATCCTTCTCACCTCCGTCGAGTATTTGAAAGATTTCAATTTTACAAAATCAGGTTGAATCCGAACAAGTGTGTTTCCGCAGTCACATCTGGTCGGTTGTTGGGATTTATTGTGTCTATGGAAGGGATTTGAGTAGATCCCTTCAAGGTTGAGGAAATAATTTTGTTGCCTCCCCTGTCGTCTATTCGTCAACTTCAAAGTCTACAAGGAAAATCTATTTTTTTGCGGAGATTTATCTTAAATTATGCTGAGATTACAAGGGGATTCATGAGATTATTAAAGAAGGGAGTCCAATTTTTGTGGGATGACTTTTCTCAACGCTCATTCGATGCTTTGAAAAAATCATTGACCTCTGCTCCTATACTGAGTCCACCTAATTATAGTAGGGATTTCCTTTTGTATCTCACAGCAACAAAATCTACTATCGGTATGGTTCTGGTTCAGGAAGATGATGCTCTTTCAGAGAATGTTATTTACTACCTTAATCGAGGCCTGGTAGGACCTGAACTCTGGTATTATCCTATAGAGAACCTTGCTTTAGCAGCTGTTCATGATGTACAATAGCTCAGACACTATATCCTTCTTTGAAAAACTTATTTTTTGGCAGCAGTCAATCCATTTTAGGCATCTGTTATAGCATCATTTTCCAGCCTCATGTGATTAATGATTGTCTCTTTGGCTTTGGGCACCCTTTCCCCCCATACTTGAACAACTTCATAAAAACAGTGTTTAAAAACCCATACGCGATTATGCCTAGAAGTTTCCGTGTATATACACAAGTCCATTCATACTTTTCCACGTATGCCATTTAAATCATTAAAAAATATATAAAATTCCCTATTTTCAAGGCAGGTTGATGGTTATTCCCATAATTCAACCACCCCAGCCCATGGCCCAAATGTTTCCAACTACTGAAACTACTTTTAGGGAGTATAAAATCCCCTCATATGGATGTCCTAAAGGGAGAGAGAAAATATAGATATTATACTCTGTTGGAGCCTTATCTCAAGTCTGATATTCCCGTGCCTCCTACATTTCCCAGGTATATTCAGGAAACCCTCATTTCCTTGAGATGCTCATCATTCTATATGACATCTAGTGTGCAAACATCTTGGAAGAATTCTTGTGAGGAAATGACGCAGGGCCAACCCTGCAATACCCCAGAATCTTTAAATCCATGCATATGAACATGCATCTCAGCATCTGCCCAATCAATAACCTCAATGTCTGGAAAATTTCTACCACTGGCAATCTCAATTAATATGCGGAAGCTTACCTTTCAATTCCTGGCAAATTCACACAGACATTTCCACATACAAACCATACTCTCATAACCCAAAGACTTGGATTTCATCCTCACTTTAATGCACTCAATTCAATACTTGGAAAGTATGAAACCCCAATTTTGATGTGCCCACATCTTAACCATTGATTCTGCCCTTAACATATGAACCAGTTAAAAAAATACACAACCAATAAACATGCATTTACTCACCATTCACCGACTTGCACTCTCAACATCGAATCTGGTTCATCAATATTATTGTGGCGCTGCCTAAACTTCACTTTCTTGTATCTAATCAACGCACTGTCAGACCATTTAACTTATTTTCTCTGCGCTTTCATGAGACCATACAGTCCCCTTTCTTGACTGATTAAACTTCCAATGCAGTTATTCTAAAACACTGTATGCTTCCTTGCAATCCTATCATTCACATATGGGTTTTAACTATACCGGATTTTCTCCAATCAAAGGTCAATCAAACAAAGGCACCCATGTTTTAACTAAACTTGACATTGTTTACTGCAAATATCACCAACTGAAACTTTAAGTCTGGCATCACTCATTTAACGCTTCAATACAATTACCATTTAAATGCTGTGTCGATTCTGCGGTAATTCGACAATTGGATTCAGTTATTAAACACAAGAACCGGTTTGAAAAAGACCCAATCAAACAACTTACTGTTCACCGAAGTTTCCACATTTCTGAAGAGGCTATGCCTATCTCCCTCTGCTTACCCAGCTTCTCCATCCATCTGAACTCCTGCAACGAATGTCCAACTCAGCTTTTTAACGCTGCCAACACATCGATTTTCCGTATCGCTGGTTAACACTTCTCAGTCCATCATTCCAGTTCTGTAAAGTGCTCCATGCCTCGAACTGCTCCAGTTGAATCGACTGTGCATTCGTAGGATCTGCTTCTATTTAGATTGTAACGCAATTTCTTCACATCGCCTCTTCAATCTTTATTACTGTTTCATTTCTCAATCGATAGGACGTAAGATTTGATTCAGTTACAAACCTCTGCGTACATTCCAGAAGATGCAAAATGCCGGTTTCTACATCAGAAAGACTGAATTTCGTTACTTCTTTTGGTCCTACAGCATCGATTCATTGAATTTGAATCGATTCTTCAACGTTTCTCAACGATCTATTGACAATACAACTGTTCAAAGTTAAACCTTTCTTGGTCTCTTATGAATCTCATGACTTCATATAAACTGGGCGCTCTCTCTTTTTAATTGCAGTCAATCAAATTCAGATCGATATAAAACAACCATTCATTCGACCAATATAATTTAACAATTATCATGCCAAGATTAATAACTTGTATGCAGAGCTGTATGCCGAACAATCAACCTTTATATATAATCTTCGATCTCACTCAGGTTCATTGAATTATCATCAATAATCCATATGCGCACTCTTATTCCAAATCACAATAACAGAATTTGAATACCCAATTTCTAAATCCACCAATAAAGCTCTAAAAACCGCACTTATCATATTAATAAACAAAATACTTACAAAATTTTCTTCCTGGCCAGATATTCAACATTTAGGCCCTTACAATTTGCCAGAGGCTTACAGCCTTGGCTGTTCAAAACCTACTCTCAACCACTCTCACTATTCAAGTGTATTTTCCTCACAAAACCCACTCATATTTATACATAAAAAATGCATTTAATTCACTCCAAAAATCTCTCCACCTAATCCTCAACTAAATCTATATTTTAGGTGTGGACTCAACAAAGTCCCATACATAGAATTCCTAATCCCAAATTTTGCTCCTAATCTATTTCTCTCATATCCTTTTAATTAATAAAAGAATATTTACAAAATTCTCACTTTATCTCCTATTTTATTAAAAATGACAAATTAATTAATAAAATAATAAAAATGTCACACCCCCTTTCCTAACATATTTACAAATGAAAATGGGCCTTGATGCTCCTGCATCAGACTCCCAACATTAAAATTAATCATGATCGCCTGATCATGTGTTCGGATCTGTGTATGCCTGGATCCCATATCTTGTGTTGCAATTTCCCACTTGTTGTTGCTTCTGTCTATTGTTATTCTCCAGGTTTCCACACTTTATGCTGCATTTCCCCGCTGACTATGCTTTCAAAATCTTCTGTTGTCTTTCCTTTGCTGCTTCTCCTTTGTTTTACTACTGCTGGCCTCTTCCGGGATACTTTCATCACCATCTGCCTCATCAGTTCAATTTCTCTGTCTAACAGATTTTCTCCAACGTTTGCAATAAAACCTGTACTCACAAAACAATTGTTAGAATAAAAAACATAAGGCTTCAGTGCCCCCATATATTTTACTTCAGCTGCCACCATAAATGTTGCTAACATTGGTTTTACTCCCGCAGATGCTACCCCACATGTTGCTCTAGCTGCCACTATGGATGTTGCTTCCTCTCAAACTTCCTGTCCCTCTGCAACCTTCTTTTGCTCATCACCTGCAATTTCATCTGCAACTTCTTTCTCTGGTTCAAATGTCTCCAGCAAACATTTAAGCATTTCATCAACATGCTGCAAATTAACTCCAACATAACCTCCATCTTCCCCTTTGACAATCTTCAGTAATTGTCCATCATCATCTTGATTGATTCTGGCAATCAAATCAAGTTCTGCAAATACTGTAGCCTCATCCACTATCACTATAGTAGTTCCAAAATTCCGTCCTCCAGTCTTTTCTTGGCTATACATACAAGCCAATTCTTCCTTGTCACCCATGGTAACAAGCCTCTGCATATGAGTCATGATTGTCTCATCTTCTTTCTGCAACAGTTCTCCTCCTTCCAAGACAATTCCAAATGATGGACTGTCTTCTACATCACCTATAAACAAAATCAAATTGTCAGCTTCAAAATCACAAGACCCAATGGTCTCACTTGTTGATTCAGTCACCAAGTTTCCTCTCTGCAGTTCCAAGTCTTCTTCAGGACTCTGGAAATCTCCACTGGATTTCTCCTCTGGCAACACTTCAGTATGATGCTTTGAGCTTTCTTCCAACTCCTCTGTCAGCATATCAGTATGCTGATTTGCATTTACCATGAGACTATCAGCTAGTCTCGCCTTCTTACCATCCTCTGCTCTAGGACTGTCATTCATGAAAAATTTCCTGCCTTGCTTCCTCAGCAAATTATCCTGCACATAAGTCCTCTGCCTCTCCAATTCTCTTCTCTGAAGATCTAGTTTCCTATACAATTCAACAATTTCATTAGGAGTAGAACTCGGAAACTTCACACAATTTTCCATACCTTCACCAGCTCTTGACCAGTCATCAGTTGGTCCTTCTCTCTCTGCACCAATATTCTGATTAGACTCCTTCATCTTCATCTCCTCCTGAGATCTTGCCATCTCATCATCGATCTGAACAGCCTTTAGATTCAATTCTCTCTCCTGAACAAACTCTAAAGCTTTCTCATCTTCCTGTACTGTACCTACAAACATACACAACTCATTAGTTTCAAAACCATAAGACTTTTCAGTCTTGACTGCTTCCTCCAATACTTCCCTTGGAACAGATTTGCAGGTGGAATCTTCAAATTCCATCTCTGGCTCAAGAACTCTAAGTTCCTTCTTCAATAAGGCAATCACACTTTGCCTCAACTTCATCTGCAATGGTTTCCAAATCACTCTCTTTCCCTTCAGCGGAAAGATCCATCCTCTATTCTGATTTTCCTACTCTTGCAGCCATTCTTCTAGTACCTGCAATTGTACCTTCATTACTGCAATTTCTCTTTCTCTAACCTCATCAGTCATCTCACCTCTGTGGCATTCCTCTGAACCTCTTCTCTGATCCTCCATGATCATCTTCTCCATGAGTTTCTCACTCACCATGAGTTGCACTAGCCTCAGCAACAAGCTCTCCTGTCTTGCCGCCACTTACCTCACCAAGCTCTCCTCACTCAGTCTTTTGGTAAGTACTGGTTCACTGCCTCTGGAACCTCTTGAGCATTCTCCTCTGCTCTCTCTCTAGGCTATCTCTTCAACTCACCTTTCTCTTCAAGACACTGCAATTGTCCTCCCTATCCAGCGTTTAGCTGAATGTCAGGTTCAATGCCATCATCTTGTCTGCAACCATAAACTTTAATCACAAATTCCAAATCAGAAAATCATCTCACCTTTAAGATCCTGCATGATCTTGTCCCCTTTCACTTCTGCCATCCTGTTCACTGCATTTGTGTAGCTTGCATATCATATTTAAAATATGATCTTCCTTTCAGTATTCAACACACATTCAAAAATACATTTTAGTTCTTAACAAAACCTTCTATCCTCACTCATAAAAACAAACATCTTCTATTTCAACGGAGCCAAGCTCTGATACCAAAAATGATGCAGGGCCAACCCTGCAATACCCTAGAATCTTTAAATCCATGCATATGAACATGCATCTTAGCATCTGCCCAATCAATAACCTCAATTTCTGGAAAATTTCTACCACTGGCAATCTCAATTAATATGCGGAAGCTTACCTTTCAATTCCTGGAAAATTCACATAGTCATTTCCACATACAAACCATACTCTCATAACCCAAAGACTTGGATTTCATCCTCACTTTAATGCACTCAATTCAATACTTGGAAAGTATGAAACCCCAATTTTGATGTGCCCACATCTTAACCATTGATTCTGCCCTTAACATATGAACCAGTTAAAAAAATACACAACCAATAAACATGCATTTACTCACCATTCACCGACTTGCGCTCTCAACATCGAATCTGGTTCATCAATATTAATGTGGCGCTGCCTAAACTTCACTTTCTTGTATCTGATCAATGCACTGTCAGACCATTTAACTTATTTTCTTTGCGCTTTCATGAGACCATACAATCCCCTTTCTTGACTGATTAAACTTCCAACGCAGTTATTCTAAAACATTGTATGCTTCCTTGCAATCCTATCATTCACATATGGGTTTTAACTATACCGGATTTTCTCCAATCAAAGGTCAATCAAACAAAGGCGCCCATGTTTTAACTAAACTTGACATTGTTTACTGCAAATATCACCAACTGAAACTTTAAGTCCGGCATCACTCATTTAACGCTTCAATACAATTACCATTTAAATGTTGTGTCGATTCTATGGTAATTCTACAATTGGATTCAGTTATTAAACACAAGAACCGGTTTGAAAAAGACCCAATCAAACAACTTACTGTTCACCGAAGCTTCCACTTTTCTGAAGAGGCTGCGCCTATCTCCCTCTACTTACCCAGCTTCTCCATCCATCCGAACTCCTGCAACGAATGTCCAACTCAACTTTTCAACACTGCCAACACATCGATTTTCCGTATCGCTGGTTAACACTTCTCAGTCCATCGTTCCAGTTTTGTAAAGTGCTCCACGCCCCGAACTGCTCCAGTTGAATCGACTGTGCATTCGTAGGATCTGCTTCTATTTAGATTGTAACGCAATTTCTTCACATCGCCTCTTCAATCTTTATTACTGTTTCATTTTTCAATCGACGGGACGTAAGATTTGATTCAATTACAAACCTCTGCATACATTCCAGAAGATGAAAAATTCCGGTTTCTACATCGGAAAGACCGAATTTCGCTACTGCTTTTGGTCCTACAGCATCGATTCATTGAATTTGAATCAATTCTTCAACGTTTTTCAATGATCTATTGACAATACAACTGTTCAAATTTAAATCTTTCTTGGTCTCTTATGAAGCTCATGACTTCATATTTACTGGGCGCTCTCTCTTTTTAATTGCAGACAATCAAATTCAGATCGATATAAAACAACCATTCATTTGACCAATATAATTTAATAAATATCATGCCAAGATTAATAACTTGTATGCAGAGCTGTATGTTGAACAATCAACCTTTATATATAATCTTCGATCTCACTCAGGTTCATTGAATTATCAATAATATTCCATATGCGCACTCTTATTCCAAATCAAAATAACAGAATTTGAATACCCAATTTCTAAATCCACCAATAAAGCTCTAAAAACCACACTTATCATATTAATAAACAAAATACTTACAAACTTTTCTTCCTGGCCAGATATTCAACATTTAGGCCCTTACAATTTGCCAGAGGCTTACAGCCTTGGCTGTTCAAAACCTGCTCTCAACCACTCTCACTATTCAAGTGTATTTTCCTCACAAAACCCACTCATATTTATACATAAAAAATGCATTTAATTCACTCCAAAAATCTCTTCACCTAATCCTCAACTAAATCTATATTTTAGGTGTGGACTCAACAAAGTCCCATACATAGAATTCCTAATCCCAAATTTTGCTCCTAATCTATTTCTCTCATATCCTTTTAATTAATAAAAGAATATTTACAAAATCCTCACTTTATCTGCTATTTTATTAAAAATGACAAATTAATTAATAAAATAATAAAAATGTCACACCCCCTTTCCTAACATATTTACAAATGAAAAATGGCCTTGATGCTCCTGCATCAGGCAAGGGCCAGACGGATCCAGAGGATGGTATGCTCGAAGACCATGGAAGGATTCAGGTGATCTCTCCACATTTCTATCACTGTATGTGCCATTTATAATAAGAAGAACCATCTTGTTCCTGATATTCACGTGTTTATATCTCTTTATATATGTGTAATTATCATTAATTGAATGTTTTATATTGTTCTTATGATATTATCCATGAGTTAGGGACTATATATGCTTTACAACTAGAGTTTCGTGTTCGTTCTTTCTTGATTTATAGGTTACGAAGCATGAAGGGTTTCTGGGGGTTTGCACCCCGCGGGATCTACATCAAATGTTGGACTTTCGGGTAAGTTTTGAAACTTGTTAAATCTAGTTTTTTAGTATAAAAGATAGGTTAAGTGAGTCATTCTTGAATGGTATGCCCCTGATCTTTGAAGGTTGCTAACCCAAAAACCTTTAGGCATTTTTTTCCCAAAACAGAATTAGCGACTCCACTGGCTAAATATTACTTGATTACTGGTGATACTTTATACCGTTGAGGGGTCGATTCGATCCTAAGATGATTCTTAACTCTCAAAGAATCTGAGGTTGTACTGAATGATTGCCACAGTGGAGCTTGTGGTGGTCATTTATCTGGGCTTGCTACAGCCCAAAAAATCCTACGTGCTAGATACTTTTGGCCTTCAATTTTCAAATATTGTATGGAGTCGGTCAAATGGTGTCATCTGTGTCAAGTGTATACTCGAAAGATGCGTGCTCATCCAGCTCCACTCTTCCCTGTCATCATTTTCGGCCCCTTTACAAAGTAGGGTATTGATTATACTACTTGTAACCCGCCTTCGGCTAAAGGTCACTAGTACATTATTGTAGCAGTAGACTACTTCATGAAGTGGGTCGAGGCTATGCCTAATTTTTGTAATGACAGTGAGACAGCAACTCTTTTTCTCTTCAATCAAGTTATTGCTAATTTTGGTATTCCTAAAGAGATTTTCACTGATCATGGCAATCATTTTCAGAACAACATGATGGCTGAGTTGGCTCTGAAATTAGGTTTCTGACAAGAGCATTCATCTCCTTCCTATCCTCAAGCCAATGGGCAAGTGGAAGTCATGACCAAATCCTTGAAGACCATTCTTCAACTGAAAATTGATAAAGCCAGATCTAATTGGCATATCATGCTATATCCTGCACTTTGGGCATACCTAATTTCAGTAAAAACTGCAACTAGTTTTACTCTGTTTCGACTAGCTTACGGGTTGGAATCAATATTTCCCATTGAGTGTGAGATTCCTTCTCTTAAGTTAGCTGTAGAACCTCTTCCTGAAACTTATTGTATTGAAGAATTCCTCCTTCATCTGGAACACCTTGATGAGCAGCATCGAGATGCTGCCATGATGAACGAGGCACATAAGAAGCGGGTACAATTTCAATACAATAAAGTGGTCAAACCTAGGGTTTTCTATGAAGGAGACCTTGTTCTGGTTTATGCCCAGGAGAAGCATGCCCTGGGAGCAGGTAAGTTCAAGTCTATGTGGTATGGCCCCTTCAACGTTAAAAAGGTCCTCAAAAAAGGAGCTTATACCTTGGTTGATTTTGAGGGAAATGAGTTGTCGGAGCCTAGAAATGGGCTCTATCTGAAAAGGTATTATGCCTAGGCTTTGGCCTGGCATCTTGATTTTTGTATATATTGTTTTTTTTGTTGTTGTACATATATGAGTTTTTGGTCTATGAGGTGATGGTGATGTTTTTGATCTGCTTTGGCAGGTTGCGTTGGATATCATGAGTCATTATGGTTTCGCCGATGGTGCTAGTAGACACACCTGGAACTTAGCTTCTGCGGCTTGGGTAATTCATTATCCATCTCGTCAGATGTTAGTTTCAAGAGAGTTCTGCATTGGTACTACTTCCAATAACATAGCAGAATAGACTGCGGTCATTTATCTACTCTCAGAAGTAGTATCTTCAGGTGTTGATTCGTTTGTAGTTTTCTTGGACTCCCAGCTGGTGGTGTCTTAGTTGAACAATACATATTGGGTCCGGGATCCATTTTTACTTCAGTTGTTTTTGAGGGTACGTTTGTTCCAAAGATCATTCCAATTTATAACATTTATTCATATTCCTCGAGCTGACAATTGGATGGTAGACTCATTAGCTAATCAAGCAATTGAATGGCATATTAATCATTCAATACTTTAATTAAATCATAAAAATCATCATACATTTTCATACATTTGTTTCATCGCATCATAAACCATTGTATATATGTATATATCATCAGAGTGTTCAAAAAAATATACAAAATTTTGGATCCATATGTCCTAAAAAATTAGGGCTTATGCCCAATCATGTTCAATATAAAAAATATAGTACAATCATCTGATAAAATCTATGGTCCCTGGCCAACATTCATGTTCCTATAGAACACGATTGTAGTAGCCACACAACGTAATAACCGCACCCAATATCGTGGTACCCCAACTACCCATCTCTGGATAGCCTCTGGTAGATCCTCTACTACAGACATAGGCACTTGGCGAGTTAAACTCTCCAAGTTTCTCTGAACGACATGTAGGGTTCTGCCAGGGTCTTCAGCATCTGCTTCGCATCTGTGACATTTGTGCCGTGGATATCCTTCAGGATGCACTAGTCCCATATCTGTATCATGGTCATCACATAATTTTGTAAGTCATTCGAAATCCAATCAAAAACATGTTTGTTTTTCATTTTTCACATATATTGAAAAAATCAATCAAAAATCATATAATAAAAAATTGCAGTCTTACCGATTGCACCCCATGCTGCGCCAGGTGGAAGAACTAGGTCTGGATCACCGCGAAAATCCATCCCAGCATAGGGATAATCATCCACTGCGATAACCTATTCTTCCCACCATTAGAAGAACTCATCATCCCATGTGGTTCAGGGAACTTCACTTCCCCCCAATCTCTTCATCAAATCAGCCCATCGGGTTATTCTTAGATCTCTAGGGTTGTTGATGGATGAGATCACTTTGGGTCGAAGACCTGGAATCTTCTCAAAGAAGAATGTCATCAAAATGGTTCCATACTTGAAATGCTTTGTTTTCACTTCCGGATGGAGGTCAATTTTTTTTTCATGTTTTTCAGTAGAGCTGTACACCAATCAAAGAGGTGAACTAAGCATTCCATAGCTATACTCATCTGTGTCCTCGACGCCTAATGTAAGGAGGCAGATCATGCTACCCTGCCAATGGTGAAAATGAGAATTTTCATATGCCGCTCTGATAAATCTTTGATTGCAATTTGAGTCCCTACTTTTTGAGATCCCTCTACAGAATAGACATGGACATAATCATCTACTGTAAGCCCTCCCATGGGCTTTCCATGTAAATCTACTAGGTCTCCTCTTCGAGAGAGTCTAGTAATAAAATAAATATCTTCCACCTCTATGTGTATGGGCATATGGTCAATCATGAAACAATCTTCCTTCGGGTCCCAATGGTTCACCAACATTTCAAGAAACTGGATGTTACTCTTCATATTTGGCATTTTGAAGAATTTGAGCAATCCATAATTTCGGAGGATATTGAGCGAATTTTGATCACCCATGACTTCTTGGTCAATGGCACTGTGCTCACGTTCCCTCCAAGAAATTATCATCCTAAAAAAATTCATCCAATTTCTCATTAGTTTCATTTCTTCAAAACACGGTCTGTGCATACGCGACTTACCTTGTGGATAGTCGCGTATCATACGCGGGTTATTCCACACGAACCCGCATATGCGCAGAAAGCTAAATCAAAACAAATCTTTTCTACGGTGAAAAATCAAAATTTTTAACCTATTTATGGATGAAATTGATAACAATGATGGATTTAAAGCTTACCTGACTAATCCGATGAAGTTTGACGGTCGATTGCTCCTATTTTGAGGAAAGGGGTTTTTTCTCTAGAGCTCTTTTCTCCAATTCAGCAAAGTAACAATGAACCAAATATGAGGTAACATGTGTATTTATGCCCAGAAATTGAATATTTTTTGCAAAATTTCATTATGCTTGTTTTTCAAATCTGTATTAAGCTGCATAACCCTATTTCTTGTAAGTGTTGGGATAGGTATATCTTCAGGTAAATTTGTTGAACTTGAGATTTTTTCCCGGTTTCTCGAATCCATGACCGTTGAACTGTCATGGCAGGTATATGATCTTAACTAACATATAGGTTAGGGAACCCACTTTTCGTTGCATTCTGCATTCTAGCCTCCATTTTGATCACTTGCCATGGGGTCGATCCCATCTCGTCATGAATAATTAACCCATTTCACTTGCCACTTTATAAATCATGACTTGGTGGTAGAGCCTTCCTTTACATGGGCTTCTTAGTTAGTTCCTTGCTAGCACTTGTCGCCCCTGTTGCACTTTATGTAGGATCAGGCGTCCTCTTTAGTCTCGCCATGACTTATATGTTGAAGCTTCATTCTTCTTCTTCTTCATTATCATTTTTTCTGGATTTTACCTTAGAGGCTCCCTAGTGTTGTTGAGTTGTATCACTGCATTGCATATTGGCTACTTGTATATCTTGGCCTTCAGCTGGCTTCATTTGGACTCGATGTTTAAGCCATATTTTGACCTTGAATATCTATACAATTTAACCATTGCAAATCACTTAGGTATCATGAATTGACACCTGTGTTACCCATGGATGGAACACTCCATTGAGTATCACTTAGCAGTTTCTGCCACCTTGCATTGAGCATAAGATTGTTCCTATCCGAAGAACTAGTGCATATATTTCCTGATATTCATTCTATCCATTGTACCATAGCATTCTTTTATTCTTTTTCAGAATTACTTTATGAAAAAGATAAAAAAATCAAATATGTTAAAAAGAGAGGGAATGGGATGTTCATATTTTGATGGCAGTTACAGTATCAGTTCGTCACCCTTGAACAAAGAAAACAGAGCTATGTCTTTCCTTCATTGGGGATGGTTTTTATTTTGACATAGGAAAAGCCATAACCTTGTTTCATGAGTCAGTTCTCCGCCGGTTGGTTATCTCTTCCAATCATATGAAGAGTTTGTTCTTGCCTCCTGCATAACAGACTTATACAAGTGTCATTTTTTGCTGCCATGGTCATCATGAGTCGTGCTTTTCTTCAAGGGAAGTTAAACCTAAGTTGGCCATTATGTGGTGTCTCTTGACTTCTTTTTAGGCCTTCCCGATCTTGTCAGTATCTTGTACTATCACATCAGATGTTTGGTCCTCTGCTCATGCTGGTTTGATAAGGTATCCATTGACTTCTTTCCGGCGGGTTTGTCTCTTATCAACTACTACATATTGCTTTGAGAGTAAACCTAGAGCCGTACCCTAGCCCTATTTACATCATTGATAGGTGACCTTGTCCTTAGCATTTGATCATCATTATGGGTCTTTGACTGAGTGGTTTTCCTTATGTTTGACGTCAACATGCATTATCACACTTGGAATTCGTGCAGTACCTTGATTTCCATTTGACCCTATTGGTGGATATCTTGCCTTTTTGTCAGATTTTATTATTGTTTGGTTTAGAGGGTTTCTTCCATGCGCTAGCTTAATCTTGTGCATGTCAGAAATGTACTTTGGGTTGGTTCCTTCACTCTACTTTGTCCGATTCCTTCCAAATATTGGCTTGCGGGTTACACTCATGCTAGACTGATGTGGGATGCCTCAATGCCTTCCTTCTAGCATATCTTTTCCCATCGACTCTGACTCATTTCTCTGGGAACAAGGTCTAGAGTATTTTTGTCAGTACCTTAGGGTTTGTAGTCATCAGTGGCAGACTCTTCGCTGTCGATAGTGAGGATTCATTATTTCCCCCTGATTGATTGATTCTTACAAGTGTTCGACTTCAACACATTCATTCGCACTTGTTAGATTGTACTGGGGCACCTTGACACTCATTATCATTATCGGTGGTTTATCTCGTGTTTGTTAATGGTATACATTATTGACCGGTAATCAAATGATTTCTCACATGGTTGAATTCAGCTCATTTATTCCCATTGTGTAGAATTGTGCCATGGTGATTGGTGAAGACCTCGGGTTTACATCAGCATGCTTCGGTTCACTTTTGACAGTTCATCCAGTTTCTCCCAGTGACGTCGTCCACCCTTATATGTTGCAGTTTCAGTACAACAGCATCTTATATGTTGGCTCCTGAGTTGCATGATTGTACCATGTGTTCCACCTCTTATGATTTGGTACCTGGAGATTCAGTTACTTGTGCGATCAGATACCTATTACAACATCATTTATCAGTCTTCTATATGTGATACTTGGACTTGATTTTGACTTTTACTTCTAGGCAGTGATCAGATGATTCACTATGTACTTTCTAGTTCGGCTATACTTGTATACATTTGGATCTGTAGAAATTCTTTTATTTCACTGAGCATGGGTATGCCCGCCTCAGATATGAGCTAACTCTTTGACTTCTTTCATTCGTTTTTTGGCAGGCTGAAATCTGGTGAAGTCCTCTCTTGTCTTTGCAAGACTCTTTCTATGCACATAATATATTTCAGCCATCATGTACCCCTTCTGACCTTATATATTAGGGGGCATCTGTTATAGCATCATTTTTCACCCTCATGTGATTAATGATTCTCTCTTTGGCTTTGGGCACCCTTTCCCCCAGACTTGAACAACTTCATAAAAATAGTGTCTAAAAACCCATACGTGATTATGCCTAGAATATTCTGCGTATATACGCGAGTCCATTCATACTTTTCCATGTATTCCATTTAAATCATTAAAAATATATATATAATTCCCTATTTTTGAGGCAGGGTGATGGTTATTCCCGTAATTCAACCACCGCAGCCCATGGCCCAACTACTTCCAACTGCTAAAACTACTTTGAGGGGGTATAAAAGCCCCTCATATGGATGGCCTAAAAGGAGAGAGAAAATATAGATATTATACTCTGTTGGAGCCCTATTTCAAGTCTGATATTCCCGTGCCTCCTGCACTTCCCAGGTATATTCAGGAAACCCTCGTTTCCTTGAGATGATCATCATTCTATATGACATCTAGTGTGCACACATCTTGGAAGAATTCTTATGAGGTGAGGGCCAAACGGATCCAGAGGACGGTATGCTCGAAGACCGTGGAAGGATTCAGGTGATATCTCCACATTTCTATTACTGTACGCGCCATTTATAATAAGAAGAACCATCTTGTTCCCAATATTCACATGTTTATATCTCTTTATATATGTGTAATGATCATTAATTGAATGTTTGATATTGTTCTTATGATATTATACATGAGTTAGGGACTATATATGCTATACAAATAGAGTTTCGTGTTCGTTCTTTCTTGATTTATAGGTTACGAAGAATGAAGGGTTGCTAGGGGTTTGCACCCTGCGGGATCTACATCAAACATTGGAATTTCGGGTAAGTTCTGCAACATGTTAATTCTAGTTTTCAGTATAAAATATAGGTTAAGTGAGTCATTCTTAAATGGTATGCCCCTGATCTGTGAAGTTTGCTGACCCAAAAACCTTTAGCGAGTTATTTCCTGAAACAATAGGACAAACAGATGCATTGTTTTTCTTTAATCATGTTATTGCACGGTTTGGGGTCCCACAGGCTATAGTTACAGATCATGGGAAGAATTTTTGTAACCACATGATGGTTGAATTGACTGCCAAGTTAGGATTGTCACATGATAATTATACTCCTTATTATCTAAAATAAAATGGACAAGTTGAGGCTATCAACAACATTCTTAAACATATGCTTCAACGAATGATAGGAGTTCGTAAAAGAAACTGGAATTTGATCCTGTACTCGGCCTTGTGGGTGTATCAAACCTCGGTGAGAAACACAACCAGATTTACTCCTTTTCAATTGGTCTATGGTCTCGAAGCTATCTTTCCTATCCAACGTGAAATATCATCATTAAAACTCGCAATCGACTTGTTACCTGACACCTCAGAAGAAGAAGTGCGTCTTTTTAACCTCATCCATCTTGATGAAATGCGTCGTGAAGCCCAATTGGCCAACAAAGCGCATAAGAGACGTATAAAGGTGCAATATGACAAAAATGTCCAGCCTCACATTTTCTCATAGGGCGACTTGGTCCTTATTTATGATTAAGAAGCTGATGTAATAGGTACAAGGAAATTTGAGCCATTATGGCATGGCCCCTATATTTCCAAAAGAGTTTTTGCTAAGGGTGCATATGAGTTGGTGGATTACGAGGGAATTTTTTTGGTGTAGCCTAGAAATGGGTTGTATCTGAAACGTTACTATGCTTATTCATGAGCATAGTGATTTTTTTTATTATATTGTATATATATGTTGTTGATTTGCATTCACTGTCTTAGTTTGTTTATATAGTTTTCTTGACGTTAGTAATCCGCTTCACATTTCATCGCAGATGTCTAGATATTTGGAACCATTTGTTGGATATGCTGATGGTGCTATTCGTAGTATGCAGAATCTATCCTCTGTAGCGTGGGCCATTTTCGCTCCGAACAACGAGTTAGTGAGTTTTCAAGGGATTTTTATTAGTATATCGACAAAAAATATTGTTCAGTATAGCGCATTGATCGAACTTCTCTCTGATGCCATTTCATTTGGTATTAATTGTATTATCATAAGGTTAGACTCACAACTTGTGGTATTACAACTTACTAGTGTTTATACTATTATAAATCCAACAATGCATCATTTTTTCCTAAGAGTCAATTTTTGGGAAGACACTTTGATTTTATTCAATATCAACACATTTTCCAGAAATTTGAACACATTGATTGATTCATTGGCTAATCAAGTTTTATACAAACATTTGCAACACATGTAAAGAAAACATTCACATAATTGAATAGGATTACGCAATAAATAGAGGAAAACATTGAAATCAAATAGATAGATAGTTATAGGTTTTTATAAAAAAAATTGCCCGAGACACATTGGTCATCTGACCTCAAAATGTATACAACATGTCAAAAGTAAACTAGTGGTTCTCATGGTAACATGCTATAGATCTAGCTATCCTACGCAGTAACTGCATCTATCGGTTAGGAACACCTATAGTGTGGCATTTCAGTTGCATGGGTAACTCTTCGATCCAGCAATCCGTAATCCCGAAGATTAACCCCTCTATGTGCTATCGAAGCTTAGTCAGAGTCTCAGCCATGTCTAGATCTTGAAGGACTGCTCTCTCGACAGCCCTCTCTCCTAGCCCATCTGCTCCATGCTCTAGTTCCTCCACCAGTTGAACTCGACCAACATCTGCATTAGATCAAAAAATTAGTTTAGTCTTGGAAAAACATAAAAAATACAAAAACATTGTATAAACCTGTAATATTCCAAAATTTTCATGCAGCAAATTGGAATATTAAATTTTTTTGATGTCACTTAGGAGGTGAATAAATGGGTAAGGAGGCCCATACATTTCAGAAATAAGAATAAAATCCCTCATAGTGTGAAAGGGGATCATAATGCTAACTAGATTTTACACTCTCAGGTGTGAATAGGGACATTTTGCATGTGGACTAAGTCAAGTTTGACCAAGTCAATAGCATAAATGTAGGAGGAGTGGATCAGCAATAAAGATAGCTCAATATGAACGAGGTTTAGCCTAGAAAACTATATGTGAGCTGGATTGAAGACCCTTAGGTGTGAAAAGGAATGAAGCAGGTTGAAGAGGTCAACCTTGACCAAATCAAAGAGTGAAGTTTAGAGGAGTGGCTCTAATGAATGTACAATGCATTTTTGGAGGGATATTGTTTCTATGATGGTGGAAACCCTAATGAGTGGGACCCAAGGTAAGAAGGTTTTGGGGCCCTTGTTTTGAAATTCAACAGCTTTTGAGTTGTGGCTAGTACGTGGCAGAACGCAACCATGGTAGACAGAAATATGTCAAGGTTGCAAAGGAGAAAAGGACAGGTGTCATGGTTGTTGTGGGAGAAATCACAGATGACGAAGGAGCACGAAAGGAAATGAGCAGTAGAACTCTCGACTAACAGAAAGAAATAGAAGACAACCGAGTGAGAAGGAAGGAGGAACTATCAGTCGCATTGGCATCAGAACAAATAAGCAGCCGGCCAGCGTGAAGGGAGGTTGTTGGTGCAGATGGGATTAGGCAGTAGGGAGCCACAAGGGAGCTCTGTCTATGTTGTAATGTTCTCCATTCCTCTGTATTTCTGTATTTCTCTCTCTGTCCAATAGGACTTCTTATATTCCATTCTGTTCATGCTCATGTAGTTGAGCTCTGTAATAGCTTTCCACTGATAGCCTATACTTAATACAATTATTAGTGTTATTTTGGATGTCTGTTATGGTCTTGAATGAATGGTTTTGCAAGCACTCTTAAAATTTTGTTACTGCAATTCTGAATGTATTTCCGAGAGATATATGTCATGGAACGTTGTGTTGCGGTTGTTTATACTTTTAACATAACTTCGATTTTCCTAGATCAATGTTGGTGGGTTGATATCAATTAGCTCCCTACCTTAGTAAGGTCGCGGCACGCCTCGGGTGAGACTCTCGGCTCTTCAGAGCAGGGTGAAAATGCCAGCATGAAGCTAGACTACGACGGACAACCTTGTTGGCCTTTACCATGAACCTGGGTCTTCTCTACGAGACCTATTATCTCACTAATAGAAGGCTCACTTAGTTTATAAGGAAGAGGATGGAAACCATTTGAGGTTAGCTTATGAAATATATTTTTATGCGTCTACTTAGACTTTTCTCTCTTCAGCTGTTTAGCTAAGATTGCTGGTGCTATTTAGCACTAAGGATTTCCTGTTTAGGAATTCCATCTCTTCCCTTTGAGTAGCTCTTGGGAGATACCTGATCTATCATTCCACACATCTGGCATTGGTGCCAAGCTTCAGTCTTCAGTTTTAGCGAAGTTTCCGCAAGAGGTTGTGTTGAGTTGCAGGGTGTTGTAGTGGAGGGTTGAGAAACCCACTTTCTGAGTTGGTTTTGCATAGAAGGGAGGCTCCCTTCTATTGGGGGATCAGTTTGGAGGGTTCTTGGGATTATTTTAGATCTTTGCATCTGGCCAACATATTTCCATCACCTATAGCATTATTCCAGTCAGGAATTGCGTTATTTCTGGAAGGAAACTTCTATAGTGGATCTTGTGGCTCTTTTTTAGAGTTTTCCTGTGATTGGATGGTTGATCTTTCCATGGGGGAAGAAATTCAATAATATCTACATTAAATCTATATTCTTACAGCCTTATATACTCCTATTCTTCATTTTTTAGTGATTATTCAGTCTTATTGCTGAAGGTCACCATTTGTAATCGAGTGTATTCCTAGAAACCCTTCACGGGTTCTCTAGCTTTAGTATAAAGGAGTCTAGATCTCATTTTCTGAGCCATATTGTTTAATATAATATCAAATCTATTTGTCTCTACTATTCGTGTGTACAAACCCTCTTTAGACTACACAGTCTCTTTTATGCAATAATTTCTGTGTTGCAGTGTTTGGGGTTTTAGCCTATTTTAGCTATCCTAAGTGTGGGAGGTATGTTCAACCCAGACAGTTTGATTTGTTTCAGCTCTATTCTTGGATTTAGGTTGTATATTGACTAATATAAGGGATCCAAGATTTTATTTCATTATTTATAGCATATATTTTTTTAAATGTGTTTTTTATGCATACATGGTTGAGCAGTCCCTATTTGGGGATATTACAGTGGTATTAGAGCAAGATATTTGGCTCAGCCTGTGGACTTCAAGCAAAAATACTATAAGATAAATATCAAGGTCAGAATTATGGAAAGTATGAGCTTTCTCTCATCACTTTTCAGATCCAGGAAAAACCTCTCTAAGGAGGTTAAACAAGAAGAAGAGAAAAGGAGCAGTGAAACTTCTAGAGAGTTTCAAGAAGAGGGATAGCCATGCATTTCCTATGATAAAAAGAGGAGACCAATTTTTTAGAAAGCTCCAAAGCATTGGAACATACCCTTTCCTTTTGAGAAGGAGGAAAAATTGCAGAAATATGGAGGACACTTGGATCACAATATTCTAAGTGAATACCTTGTTGAGTACACATCTCAACCTAGAGCCTTTAGGGAGACTCTAGCTTTCCCTCAGTTCATTCATTTGGAGGAATAAAGAATACCTTGTGGCCAAGGGAGGATCAAGGGCAATAGGTTTCTATTATCTACTTTTGATGGGTCATATGCACCAAGGTTTTGGGCAAGGAAACTTGATGCATTTTTCCTACTACATCCAGTGGTAGAGAAAGAGGTTGTAGAAATTGTAGCACTTCACCTTGAGGGTGAAGCAGAAATTTGGTGGTCTAGCCATGTGAGCCATGACAGAGTGACTAAATTTGTTTATTTTACTCAAAGGTTGATTGGGATATTTGATTAAGAAAAACCAGAGGAGGATAAGGCCTCACCACCATTGGAGGAGACTCGTACTAGCGCTATCACAACTATGGAGGAGCAGCCCTCAACATCTTCAGTTGGAGCAGCCAACACATAGGAAGGAGACCTTACAGCCCTACCAAATACTTCAAAATTTCATCAAGGTATGCCTAAGTTTCCATCTCCTATTCTTTCAGCAAATCATATGGAGGGTTGTATACCATTGCATACTGCTCATTTGGAACAACATAATTGCACTGCACTGTGCAACCTTGACTTCATCAAGGAAGGGATGAACCATCATCTTCATGTGCATTTTTTGAGTAGCACACAACACTTGAGGGTGGGGTGTACACTTTTGGAGGATAGGATGAACTTTGTTCAAAACAAACTTACACAAAACCATATGTTCATCCTTGAGTTGGAGCATGAGACATATAGTACACCATTGAGAAGTTTTACAGCACTGTCAAGAAGTAGCAGTGAGGATTTTTTTCCCTCAACACATTTAGATATTGATAGATTCAATATGGTCATGGGTGTGAGATATTTTCTAGGAGATATCCAAGGAGTTTCATTTCAACATCCCATGAAATGCAAGAGGAAAAATATGATATCGGAGGGTGGTAGTATTCATTGGAGGAGTGCCAGGATGGAGAATGGAATGATACATCCAAAAGTGGTTGAGTGGATGTGGGTGGAGAGCAAGAGGCTGGTGAGACACTTGCAAATCTATGACACAGGGTAGCAAGAGGCAAAGCTGCGTTGGCTACTCTTGAGAGAGTTTGGCCATGATGAAACATATCCTCTTTCTAAGGGTATGTGGATGGAGGAAGTATGGCAAGATACTTGCATCATTGGGAATAAAGGAGTATGGATACATTGTGTTGGTATGAAATCTTTCATATCAATAATTATGTATTCACCACATGATATGTATGATGGAGGTATGAGGAGGCAGCAAAAACTTTTGTTTTTTGGGTTGTTCTTTGTGGAGCATGGGCATATTTTCTCTCATACTTTGCATGATGTTGCAGGAGTGGGAGATGGCACTGTCATGGTGCAGAGGATCTACTCCTTAGATTTGGATGATCAAGAGGTACTTCCACGTTGGAAGGAACTCCTTATTTATAGCAGCATTGTGGGAGACATCTTTGACAATGGGCATGTCAAAGATTGGAGTTATGAGTTGGAAAGCGCTTATTTTCATGAGCCAACAATGCTGTCACTTGGGAGCTTGGATTTATTGATGGAGCATTCCCAAGATCACTTCACATGTGATGCACTTGGGGGACAAGGAGGAGGTGAGAATGATGGAGTAGTGGATGGTAACATCTATTACAAAGATATGATCTTCTTAACTTGGGTTTCCAAGCATAGTAAGAATGATTTTCATGCAGCATATGATTCATTCCTCTTCATGGGAGTATGTCATACCACTACGGAGGACTTATTCATGTACATATGAATCATCTTACTTTTAGCACATGGTAATAATATTTCTTTTGCATCTATTGATTATCTAACACAGTATTTGCATTCTCTTACCATTTCTATTCAGTGCATTGTTCTTCAAAAGGGAAAACATTCATCTGAAATCCATGGGAAAATTTTGGCCAACTATTATGACGGAGACAGCCATCTTTTGTATGACTTTGGGAAAGTGTTTCATTCTTCTTCTATCTCTTCTCAGTTGACTCATCAAGCCATTTACTATTCACTAGTAGATGTGATGACACGCACAACTAGCCATTTGTCAAGATACAATTTGCCATGCTATTTTTTGAAGCAGCAATGGGGAATAATGTGATGCTTGCATTTGAGGGACCATTGTCCTTATCATTTGCTACATATGGAAGCTAGCATGATGCTAATCATGATTCCATTTTTTGATATTATCTTTATCATTATGGGGAACATGATTGGAAGAGAGACACATTGTTGGGGTGTGTCCTTGGGGAAAGAGATTTCCCATACTTTTTGTATTGCATGTTCCAAGGGGAGCATGAGATATGATATTGCCACTACAGCAAGGCACTTTTTTTCCATGATGTGGGCCATGGGATTGATTGGATGCCATATGGTGATGATTTTTTTTCCATCGCATATTTGATGGTTTGGGCCAGCTTGTTTCACAATGTTGGAGAGGAGATCTTTAAAGGTCTATTCTTCATCTTTCCACTGGAGGGAAATATTATTGCAACCCAAAATCAGTAGATACTCTACACTTATCATAAGTGGAGAGGAGGATAGCGTGGGGTAGGCTACCTTGTCTACCATGTTCAGATTTTCAGCCCACCTACCTTGCAGGAGCTCAAGGTGGAGGAGGATTTTCAGGAGTTGCCATGTTGGGAGGTGACTCATGTTGTATGGATGATTTCTTGGGGATGGTAGATCCCAATTTATATCATACCTTATGCCTCAAGGAGGCCTTGAAACATCCCATTGTTGACTCCATGGATATTTTACTTTTATATGATGGTATCTATTTGGGATACTCACCAAAAGCTAGCTTGCATACTTGGGAGGAACAACTTGGAGATGTATTGATGAGAAAAATTCTTGATCCTTGGAGGATTTTCTCATATGAGGGTGCTACAGGGGAAGAAGAGGAGGCCCTTCAGTTCTATCCCTGTAGTTGCTTGAGGACAAGCAACATTTGGGAGGGGAGGACTGTAATATTCCAAAATTTGCATGCAGCAAATTGGAATATTAAATTTTGCTGATGTCACTTAGGAGGTGAATAAATGGGTAAGGAGACCCATAAATTTCAGAAATAAGAATAAAATCCCTCATAGTGTGAAAGGGGATCATAATGATAGCTATATTTTACACTCGCAGGTGTGAACAAGGAAATTTTTCATGTGGACTAAGTCAAGTTTGACCAAGTCAACATCATAAATGTAGGAGGAATGGATCAACAATAAAGATAGCTCAATATGAATGAGGTTCGGCCTAGACAACTATATGTGAGCTGGATTGAAGACCCTTAGGTGTGAAAAGGGCTGAAGAAGGTTGAAGAGGTCAACCTTGACCAAATCAAACAACGCAGTTTAGAGGAGTGGCTCTAATGAAGGTACAACGCAGTTTTGGAGGGAGATTGTTTATGTGATGGCGGAAACTCTAATGAGTGGGAACCAAGGTGAGAAGGCTCACTTAGTTTATAAGGAAGAGGATGGAAACAATTTGAGGTTAGCTTATTAATTATATTTTGATGTGTCTTCTTAGACTTTGCTCTCTTCAACTGTTTAGCTAACATTGTTGGTGTTGTTTAGCATTAAGGATTTCCTGTTTAGGAATTCCATCTCTTCCCTTTGAGTAGATATTGGGAGAGACCTGATATATCATTCCACACATATATCATTGGTTCCAAGATTTAGTCTTCATTTTCAGTGCAGTTTCTAGAGGAGGTTGTGTTGAGTTGTAGAATGTTGCAGTGGAGGGTTGAGAAACCCACTTTCTGAGTTGGTTTTGCATAGGAGGGATGCTCCATTCTATTGGGATATTAGTCTGGAGGGTTCTTGGGATGATTTCAGACCTTTGGGAGTAGGCCAACATATTTCCATCACCTACAACATTATTCCAGTCAGGAATTGTGTTATTTAGGGAGGGCAGTTTATGTAGTGGATCTTCCTTGGATGGTTGATCTTTCCATGGGGGAAGACCTTTGATCAGATCTGCATCAGATCTATATTATTATAGCCTTCTATACTCTTATGCTTCAGTTTTCAATGATTATTCATTATTATTGCTGAAGGTCACCATTTGTAATCAATTGTATTCCTAGAAACCCTTCCCGGGTTCTCTAGCTTTTGTATAAAGGAGACTAGATCTCATTTTCTTAGCCATATTGTTTAATATAATATTAGATCTAGTTGTGTCTACTATTCATGTTTACAAACCCTCTTTAGACTGGGTAGTATATTTTATGCAGTAATTTATGTGTTGCAGTGTTTGGAGTTTTAGCCTATTTTAGCTATCCTAGGTGTGGGAGGTTTGTTTAACCCACCTAGTTTGATTTTTTTTAGCTCTATTCTTGGATTTAGGTTGTATATTGACTGATATAAGGGATCCAATAGTTGATTTCATTATTTATACCATATATTTCTGAAAATTCATTTTTTATGCATACATGGTTGAGAAATCCCTATTTGGGGATATTACAAAACCTTAGGAAAATAAAAAACATGGTCGAAACATTCCTACCTATTGCACCCCACTTAGCACATTCTAGTAAATCTAATTTTGGATCTCCTCGGAAATCAATTCCTGTGTATGCATACTCATCAAAGGCAACAACTTGTCTCCTGAAAGAGGCAAAGAACGCATTCGAGAACACAATGGTAGATTGGCCTGCATGCCTACCCATTAGTTCCACCCATCTCTGCATCCTCAAATATCTAGGGTTAGACACACCTAGGGTCACATGTTGTGGTTGCATCAATGGAATCCACTCTAAGGTAAATGAAATGAGGATCGAACCATAACTGAATTTATTCTTCCTTCCTCCCTTTGCTTCTTTCAGTTATTCCTTTATTTGGGAAGGAACAACTTCAGACCAGTTGAACACTATTGGCTCCATGCACTCTAGCGCATACTGCATATATGATCTATTCGTTACATGTAGTGTAACAGTGCTGGAAATTTTTGCGATCGTGAAAAGAATGGTTCTAAAAGGAAAATATCTAACATCCTGGATGTTTATCTTCCCATGTTTGCTTGGCTCTGCCCCTGGATAGCAATATTGAAAAACATAATCTCTCACAGTCTCCCCTCCAAGAGCAGTCCCTGAGATGGAAATAGGCAAGCCTCTCCTCGACAAACCTATGAGAAAGTATACATCCTCCACTATAATAGGAACCACTTTGTTCCTAATGTGAAATGCCTCAATAGTCAGATCCCATGCTCGAACTAGGAACTCCAAGAGTTCTATCTATTGCCTCATCCCTGACAAGAGGAAGTACTTTAACAACCCACAATCTCTTAGGGCTCTTACTGTACCTAGATCATTTAGGGAAACCATATTTTGTTCTTCATGATCTCTTTCTCTCCATGTAATCTTCATTATAGTCCGATGAAATCCTGAAACATAACCATAAGAATCATTAGACTCCTTTCAATGCAAAAAATTATACAAATTTTGGGCATAGTGCAAAAATTAAAAATTAAGATTGCGCCCAACGTAGTCTTGAACAAGGGATAGTGCATTGCATTTGAAGCTAGCCTTTATTTTAGCTGCTACAAAATGCACTTTTTGATGCTCAAGGGTGCGTTGCCCTCTTTGGGAGTAAAATTTACCCTAAGGGGCTCAAAACCCTAAAAATTTGCAGTAAAAGGAAATGAAATAAATACTGAAAGAAAGAGGGGGTTTATGGAACTAACCTAGATCAAACAGCGATGAAAACCGTCCAAATAATCGATCACAATCAGCAACTGAAGTTCGGGGGAAAAATTAAGTTCAGAGCTCCAAAATGCAAATGGTAACTATTGAATGGTAAAAATGAATAGTAAAAATCTTTTTATTTAGTCATTTAATTGTTTGTAGTGAATATTTATTGCTATGACTATGGTTTTATTACATTTTTATCATGAAACAAGTATTTTCAATTCATTTGATGTTGTTCTGAATAGGTTTTACAACTAATGAACAGATTAGTTGTGCAGTTTTATTTCAAAGAATGATTTGACCACAAAGCATACTTTTTATCCTTATTTTTCAAGCTGTGCTAAAAATGAAAAAGGACTTGAAGCGCACTTTTATCTCTTTTTCAAGATTCTATAATAGCAAAAAAGGAACCCCTAGAGTCTTCTTTTAGCTCTTTTCAGACTTTGATAATGTGAAAAGGTTGCCGAGCACTTGTCTTTTCGAGCTCGTAAAAGTAAATGAATCAATATATACTCAGTATAATTTTAACCCTTTTCCGGACTGAGATAGATTATTTATGAAAAAGGAATACCTTGGTCAAACATGACTAAAGAGGTTTTCTCAGATATTATTTTACACTTTTTTGGATCTAAGTGACAACTTTACGAAAAGTACTTATGGAGTTTTCTTTTTTTCATCTTTTTCAAACTCTCTAAATATGAAAAAGGACTGGGTTGTACTTATCGTTAGGCTCGTTAAAACATAAAATAACGACAGGCTTGTCGATCATGGCAAGAATCAAGTTTCATTCATCGTTAGACTCATTAAATTATTAAATAGTGATACATTTTTCCCCCGAAGGGTTGAATTATAGATCAAGAAAATGTTATCCTCCTTAAGCTTGTTAAAAAATAAAGAGGTATTGGTCGACAAATGACTGGTGAAAATTTGGGAAAGTGAATAGAATGTTTTACGATAGCAGGTCACTCTTGAACATGACATTTCACTCCATCACCATGACTATTTGGGTTGGGTAATTTTCTTGACGGTTCATTCATACCTATGGTTCATCATACCTTCACTTGGGTTTTGGGTCAATGCTGCCAACTCATCTCAGTGTCGCCGATATGTTCAAGAGAAGTCATCCAGTGAATACTCATCCTTCTGCAATACTCATAAACCTTCATTCTCATGACATTCATCCTTGAACATTGCTATATCAAGTCATACCTTTGTCTCTAAAATCAGTAACTCCCATTTTGAAATAAAGTGACTTCCTATCAACGAAAAATAATTATTCAGGAAGTTCACTTAAAAACATCATATTCCAATACCATGAGGCTTGTTATAGCATTGATAAGATCCTCGCTTCCGAACTTTTGACCAAAAGATTTTTTTTTTGGCCTTCGACATCAAATCATCTATTCATGCCTTACGAAATGTACTACAGTACCTTGAGGGCCATTGACATCAATGGTGGTTCTCTCACATTTTTTAACATCTCACATCATTGGTTGATACTCAAAGGATGTCTTATCATGTTCGACTATGTTAGCCCCCCTATAAATTTTTGACAAGCAAACGGGGGGCTAAAATTTTTTTGAGCCTTCAAAGAATGCATTTCCTCTGAAAACACATCATCCTTGAAGCCTCTTTGTGCCTTTTTTCCTTTGCTAAAATCCCCTCTGCTAATTCCCATTATAAAGCCTCTCTAATTGCAAAAAAATGGTGCTCCAAAAGGCTTTTATTTGCCCCTTGTATCCCTGCAAAATGTCCCTTTTTAACCCTTTTTCCCCTTTGTTAAAGTTCCCCTTTTTACCTTCTAAATCCTCCCAAAATCCCCTTTAAATCCTACACCCACCCCTTGTTTGGTTTAAAAACCCATGTTTCCTCTATCGTTACCTTTTCCTGCCCTCAAAATGCATTAAAAATGATCCAAAACCCACATTTGTACATATATGAGGTCTTAGCCCCCTTCGGCTAGCCCCAAAACCGTCTCCCCCATGTGGTATGGGCGCTAGAACCACCCGCCAGCCCGAAAAGCGCTTATCATAGAATCCATATCGGGCACATTTTAAACCGTCAATCTGTATAGATCGAACGGTTGTCGCATTCCCTACAACGTCCACCGTTCACCTCGTTCATCGCTCAGATCGCATCACAGCCGTTCATTTACCCGCTAATCCAATGACCCAGAGTTTACCCACCCTAGTGGTCCCCGCGCATTGTTCATAAACCACCAGTTTCCATCGCACTGCGTTTGGAGGTTGGGCGGTATTTTTATTTTCGGAGCGATTCCACTCACCGCCCGACACGTGGCTCCATCACTATTTAAAAACCGCCCCCCCATCACGCGTTATAGTTCGGTATTTGACATGGCGCGATATACATATACACCGTCCGATATGCAATCGCCCATCCAACGATCATCACTCTGCGAAGTTGCATGGGGGATAACCCAAGGCCTCCGTACCCTTGGCCCACCATCTGTCGCCCTCCGATGCATTTTCAGTCGTCGATCTCCTCCCGAGATCAGACGGTCCAGTTTCAATCGCCCTCCACCATGTCCCTAGCCGTCGATCTCCTCCTGAGATCGGACGATCCAGATTCGATTGCATGTTTCACCGTTGACCGGTCCCGCCACGTCACCCTTTCCACGTGTTTCATCGTATTTCTCGCCCGTCCCTGTATATATATTCGTTCAAGGGTCACATTTTAAATGTTTTATGTAAAATTTTCCACCTTGCCGGTCTCCAGAGCATATCCCGCTGATCCACCATGTTCTTCCATGAAATCCTCTGCATTCATCATGCCACGTTGCTATTCTTTGGAGTCATCCATGCCACCCTTCCCATGCACGTTTTTCTTAACGTTTTTTCATATTTTGCAGGGTTACAGGCGGCGAAAAACTGCCATGATTCATATTCAATGTTGTGGTGGTATAGTGCGCAGAAGAAGCTGAATTTAGAGCCTGATATTATAGGGAAATGTCCGGAAGGGTGTCTACAACATAAATTTCATTGAAGTACAGAATTCAAGCCCTGCAAAACCTCTCTGGCACCTTTAAAGCACAGATTTCGCAGTCAGAGGAAATTGTGAAAGCGGCAAAGAGTATCAGTGGAAAAATAGAGCGTTTAAGGCCTGTAATTTCAAATTATAAGCCTTAATCAAATTATTCTGAGGAAAGGTACCAGAATCAAAGGCCCCGTGGATTGCTCAGAAGGTCAAACGCACGGAAAACCATACTATCAGGGTTTCCGTATCAACAGAACGTTCTTCCATAAAGGGACAAGGTGCCCATACAGTCTGCATTCTATACCGTGTTCTAGGGAGATTTTCCAGCCCTGACAACAGTCCTATGCTACTAGTGCATTAGTTATACAGTATGGCAGACCCTAGCATCATCATTCTGCATTTTTTTCAGTACACCAGAGACATACCTGGATTAAATGGAAACCTGACGAAGACCACTCCATCATCCAATGAGTACTAGAGATAAATGCCCAGAATTTAAACTGAATGGAGCCTCGGCCCTCCCACTACTTCAGAATTTAATGCTACATTTAATTTTACATCTACTCCTGTTGTTCTTTTCTCCTATAAGAATCCTGAAGAACATATTGTAAAAGTTTTTGTTGTCCGGTTGCTTCCATTGTAGTTAGAGGGATTCAATTTTGACTGTTAGAACAGTTTGGGAAAAAGTAGCAGAGTAGTTTGTAGTGTAGTAGGCTGGGAGGAGAAGTTTTAATTGTAACAGCCATTGAGCTCAGTGTATGTGACTGGTTTTGAATCAATTAATCAAGCACATTTCTTTGGATCTTGGTCTATTACTATGGGTGATGTTTTTCTTATCTTATCATTTAATTACATTTTCATATTGTTTCATTTTCTACTGGCTTGCATCAGAATATTGGCATAGGATTTACCCTTGTTAGGTACCCTATGTTTCTGCTCTCCTTGCCTTTAATGTTTTCTGCTACTTAGTTTTTCTTGTTGGGTTTAAGCTGGAAGATTTGGGAACACTGGGGATTAGAGTTAGCCCTATCCACTAGGATCCTTATGCGACCAGCTGGCCTTTCTAAGATCTCTTGCTGGTGTTAAAGCATTGAAGGTTCAAAGTACTTCTCTGATCTATAAAGCCTGGCTCTATTTAACTTATCTCTGTTTCTCCTTGGAGCATGCTAAATCTGACCTAGAGTTAAATGACCTCTGGTCCGATCTATAAGCTGCCTTTTTGTCCCTCCTTTGAGAGTTGCCTATGAGTATGTCCAAGTAGGTCTAGAGTTAAATGACCTCTGACCTGATCTATAGACAGAAATTGGGTTGCTTTCCTTCTTTCACTTTCAATCCTTAATGTTCCATCCCACCATCTATCTAAAAAGATCCTTTAGTGTAGATGACTTTCCCTCTGAAAGCTTTGACTAGTTGTTGCATGTAATTACCTTTCATGACTCCATAGCCCAATGGATGGCACTTTCTTGAACTATCCTCTTTGTTGAAGCATCCTTCTGTTTTGTTCCTTTCCTCCCATTACTTTCTTAGTCTATGATCTCATGACCAACCCAGCAACCAACCAACCAAATCATTTTTAAAACCCCCCTTTGTGCTTCATAACTAGCCTAATATCTCATTTGAGCTTCAAATATATACCATTCTTTGTATTTATGGATAGATCCCTCTCCGGGTCCAGGAGGGCTAGATCCTAGGGCCCCAAAGTGGTTATGATGTTGTCTTATCTTTTGGTATTGCCAAATCTGCCAAAACATGGGAACCCCAACATAATGGTGACTCCACTGGGGAATAAGACCAAAAGCTTGATTTGGTAAATCACTGTGGTGGACAGTTAAGTTGTAAATCATCCACCTGGAGACTCCACAGTTCCTAAATGATTAAAAGACTCCACTGGTGATCAGTAGGCCACTGATTATCTATGTTTTCACCAAACTCCACTGGGAGACCATGTCACAGAACAACATCGGCCATGATAAAGACCAAGCCACTTCACTAATGGAAGACCCTGAGCGGTTTGCAGAAATGTTTCCATATTTCATAGCAATGTGTCGTGATACAATTTATAGTGACTTGGCAGAATTGAAGGTGGAGGACCTTCCAGGGGTTATTCCTCTCAGCTCAAAATTCGGACCTGTGCTCAGGAAAATATTCTTAGAAATGGTGGTGGAAAGGTATGAAGCTGAGATTGAACTTTTTAACTCACAAGAAAAATCATACCAGTTCAGAAACCCCAGACCATTTTTGGAAAGTCTCCCTCCTCCTAAAAAAGAAGAAATTCCACTGCTTTTTGATGTGCAAGAAGAAGATGATAAGGCTTTCAATAGCCACTTTTAAGATGCAGTGGAGGATGCAGTAACCAAAGCTGCCCAGGATAAAGATAGCCTACCAATCATGGAGGACCAAAAAGAAGAAATTTTACATCATGTGTTCATGGATCCTGTGGTAGAATATATGGAGGCCCTAATTTGCTCAAATACTCCAGCATGGATCCTTAGCACAGGCCAGTTTCATCAGGAGTGGTCACTACTGATGGTGACCTCAGTTTTGAAGAACTACATGCAGAGCACCCTGTGGTTATCTCTGGCAGGCAGTTAATGCTCATATCCTTTTTTGTTACTGCTTGACTCGCTGCATTGGCATTATTGTATCACCTAGAACATCAGAGATTTCCAAATAGAGTAGGGTAGGTAGGAAAGATCAATAAAGCTCAGTGTGTGAGCATGTAGTTAGTTGTTTTTATTTTCTACAAAGTCCAGCAAGCCAGACAATCTAATCTTGGCTTGACTGTTTTTCAATTGCTGTCTTAGAATAGAGAAGAAATCTGCTAGACAGTTTAATCCTAGCAGATATGGTTTAGGTAGAGAAACTATGAGGCCAACAGTCTAATCTAGTTTCATGGAGTAATAAGGGTAGAAATAGGATAGGTTTATTTTTTGTTTATAAAAATAAATGATGTAAAGGGTCTGCTAGTTCAAATGCACCCAGAAGAAAAAACGTTAGGATTGTAGGATGGGTAGGTAGATTGTTTGGGAGAATGTTTCTGCTGATCAATCATATTTGTGGCAGCTGATCCAAGAGAAGAAAAGATGGCTCAAGGTACCAGGCATCTGGTCTACTCCAAAGATTTATCCTCTGAATTCTTGACTCCTTCAAGAAGAAGCCATCCCCATGTGGAGCCACTGTTAGCCCCCCTATAAATTTTTGACAAGCAAACAGGGGGCTAAAATGTTTTTGAGCCTTCAAAGAATGCATTTCCTCTGAAAAAACATCATCCTTGAAGCCTTTTTGTGCCTTTTGTCCTTTATTAAAATCTCCTCTGCTGATTCCCATTATAAAGCCTCTCTGATTGCAAAAAAATGGTGCTCCAAAAGGCTTTTATTTTCCCCTTGTATCCCTGCAAAATGTCCCTTTTTAACCCTTTTTCCCCTTTGTTAAAGTTCCCCTTTTTACCTTCTAAATCCTCCCAAAATCCCCTTTAAATCCTACACCCACCCCTTGTTTGGTTTAAAAACCCTTGTTTCCTCTATCGTTACCTTTTCCTGCCCTCAAAATGCATTAAAAATGAGCCAAAACCCACATTTGTACATATATGAGGTCTTAGCCCCAAAACTGTCTCCCCCATGTGGTCTGGGCACTAGAACCACCCGCCAGCCTGAAAATTGCTTATCTCAGAATCGAAATCGGGCGTGTTTTAAACCGTCGATCTGTATAGATCGAACGGTCATCGCATTCCCTACAGCGTCCACCGTTCACCCCATTCATCGCTCAGATTGCATCACAGCCATTCATTTACTCGTTGATCCGACGGCCCGGAGTTTACCTGCCCCGGTGGTCCCCGCGCACTATTCATAAACCACTGGTTTCCATCACACCGCGTTTGGAGGTTGGGCGGTATTTTTATTTTTGGAGCGATTCCACTCACCGCCCGACATGTGGCTTCGTCACTATTTAAAAACCGCCCCCCATCGCGCGTTATCGTTCGGTATTTGACATGGCACGATATGCATATACACCATCTGATCTACGATCATCCATCCAACGGTCATCGCTCCACGAAGTTGTGTGGGGGATAACCCAAGGCCTCCGTACCCCTGGCCCACCATCCGTCGCCCTCCGATGCATTTTTAGTCGTCGATCTCCTCACGAGATCGGACGGTACAGTTTCAATCGCCCTCTACCATGTCCCCAGCCATCGATCTCCTCCTGAGATCGGACGGTCCAGATTCGATTGCATGTTCCGCCGTTGACTGGTCTCGCCACGTCACCCTTTCCATGTGTTTCATCGTATTTCTCGCCATCCCTGTATATATATTCATTCAAGGGTCACATTTTAAATGTTTTATGTAAAAATTTCCACCTCGCCAGTCTCCAGAGCATATCCCGCTGATCTGCCGTGTTCTTCCGCTAAATCCTCTACATTCATCATGCCACGTCGCTATTCATTGTAGTCATCCATGCCACCCTTCCCATGCACATTTTTCTTAACGTTTTTTCATATTTTGCAGGGGTACAGGCGGCGAAAAACTGCCATGATTCATATTCACTGTTGTGGTGGTACAGTGCGCAGAAGAAGCTGAATTTAGAGCCTGATATTACAGGGAAATGTCCGGAAGGGTGTTTGAAACATAAATTTCATCGAAGGACAGAATTCAAGCCCTGAAAAACCTCCCTGGCACCATTAAAGCACATATTTCGCAGTTAGAGGAAATCATGAAAGCGGCAAAGAGTATCAGTGGAAAAATAGAGCGTTTAAGGCATGTAATTGCAAATTATAAGCCTTAATAAAATTATTCAGAGGTAAGGTACCAGAATCAGAGACCCCATGGATCGCTCAGAAGGTCAAATGCACAGAAAACCATACTATCAGGGTTTCCGTATCAGCAGAACATTCTTCCATAAAAGGACAAGGTGCCCATACCGTCTGCATTCTATACCGTGTTCTAGGGAGATTTTCCAGCCCTGACAACAGTCCTATGCTACCAGTCCATTAGTTATACAGTATGGCAGACCCTAGCATCATCATTCTGCATTTTTTTCAGTACACCAGAGACATACCTAGAGTAAATGGAAACCTGACGATGACCACTCCATCATCCAACGAGTACCAGAGATAAATGCCCAAAATTTAAACTGAATGGAGCCTCGGCCCTCCCACTGCTTCAGAATTTAATGTTGCATTTAAGTTTACATCTACTCCTGTTGTTCTTTTCTCCTATAAGAATCCTGAAGAACATATTGTAAAGTTTGTTGTTGTTCGGTTGCTGCCAATGTAGTTAGAGGGATTTAGTTTTGACTGTTAGAACAATTTGGGAGAAAGTAGCAGAGTAGTTTGTAGTGTAGTAGGCTGGGAGGAGAAGTTTGAATTGTAACAACCATTGAGCTCAGTGTATGTGACTGGTTTTGCATCAATTAATCAAGCACATTTCTTTGGATCCTAGTCTATTACTACGGGTGATGTTTTTCTTATCTTATCGTTTAATTACATTTTCATATTGTTTCATTTTCTACTTGCTTGCATCAGAATATTGGCATAGGATTTACCCTTGTTAGGTACCCTATGTTTCTGCTCTCCTTTCCTTTAATGTTTTCTGCTGCTTAGTTGTTCTTTTTGGGTTAAAGCTGGAAGATTTGGGAACACTGGGGATTAGAGTTAGCCCTTTCCACTAGGATCCTTGTGCGACCATCTGGCCTTTCTAATATCTCTTTCTGGTGTCAAAGAAATGAAGGTTCAAAGTCCTTCTCTGATCTATAGACCCTAGCTCTGTTTAACTTATCTCTATTTCTCCTTGGAGCATTCTAAAGCTGACCTGGAGTTAAATGACCTTTGGTCCAATCTATAATCTGCCCCTTTGTCCCTCCTTTGAGAGTTGCCTATGAGTATGTCCAAGAAGGTCTGGAGTTAAATGACCTCTGACCTGATCTATAGATAGAAATTGGGTTTCTTTCCTTCTTTCACTTTCAATCCTTAATGTTCCATCCCACCATCTATCTAAAAAGATCCTTTAGTGTAGATGACTTGCCCTCTGAAAGCTTTGACTAGTTGTTGCATGTAATTACCTTTCATGACTCCATAGCCCAATGGATGACACTTTCTTGACCTATCCTCTTTGCTGAAGCATTCTGTTGTTTTGTTCCTTTCCTGCCATTACTTTCTCAGTCTATGATCTCATGACCAACGCAACAACCAACCAACCAAATCATTTTTAAAACCCCCCTTTGTGCTTCATAACTAGCCTAATATCTCATTTGAGCTTCAAAGATATACCATTATTTGTATTTATGGAGAGATCCCTCTCCGGGTCCAGGAGGGCTAGATCCTAGGGCCCCAAAGTGGTTATGATGTTGTCTTATCTTTTGGTATTGCCAAATCTTCCAAAACATGGGAACCCCAACAGACTACAAATCATATATTCGCATGGCTAGACTTGTACTTGAATGATCGAGTGAACGAGATAAGAAGACCCTAGATCTAGTTTCATCCATCTGAGCTGCAATTTCAGGATTGTTGTACACATCATCTATATAGTGAGCTTACATAGACATCGTCATCCAAACATGGGCCTATATCTGTAGGCATGTTTGTATTGGGAAATATTCCAATACAGATGAATTTTTGCATTATGTACATGTTATTAGATAGCTTATTTGCTGAGCATGGGAATGCCTTCCCTCAGCAATTTTTAATTGAGAGGATATATCATGATGTAATGTATTGTAATATTGCTGCAGGTTGCCACTCCACTTCAGCTCCAGCCCATCATAGTGTAAAGCATCCCATTCAAAAACTATTGTTATTATTATTATAACTTCATGCTTTAGGGGGAAATCCGTTATAGGTCAATTTTGGCATCATTCCCAATGACCTGATTAAACTGGAAATTATCTCCAAAACCAATGAATAGCGTCTATCATCTCCTATCATTTTAGTTGCTACATGCCCTAAGACAAAGGACAAGAACAAATCAACTATGACTTCCATTCCAAGGTTTCCAAGATTTGAAGTATATGTTATATCACCTATGAGCTCACCAACGCAGTCTCTCAAGGGGCTAAGTGTGTGTCATATGCAGGCAACTCCACTCAAGGGTGCTCTGCAAAGAACTTCCTGACACTCAAGGGTGCGTTGGTCAATTGGGACCGAAATTCTCATTGCTCCAGAATCTCGACTTGGCCAATGCCTTCTAGAAGAGTGCATATGTGTCAAAATTCCAATCCATCTGTCCATTTGATACCTTTGAGCTTGGGAACATGTATTTCCTATTATTATAAGGTCATTGATTATAAAACTACCTTCAAATCATCTATAAATTAAGAAAAGATCCTAGTGCTTGAGAAGGAACAATTTGAGTAGAGAAATGTTGGTGGAATTTCAATTGAGGAATTGATTTGTGTGATATGTTGCTAGAGTGATGTTCATTGTGATGAGGCTGGGATAATGCTGGAGATGGTGACATCAAATCAATCACTGGTTGTAACCTCCCCTTCTATCCATTAATAAAGATTGATGTTTACTTTCCCACATATGTATCTGTATAAGATTTTGTCTTTCATATTATGAATTCTTATCTGATGTATATGGTTCATGTTTGATTGATTTAACTGAATAACTTGAATAGGAATATGTATATTGCAATCTCTTTTTTGTTTAGTGTTCATTCTTGCAGGAAATATTTTGGCGATCTAGCTTGGATTTGAAGCTACAACAAGAGAAACAAAAGGAGAATTGGAAGCGCTTGGACTCCAAGTAAGTTTCTTGATATGTTATGTGTGTCTATTTACTATTAGGAAAAGTATCTGCAAATTCTTTAACATTTTTTTCTAAATGCGCACCACATTTAGGGAAGAATGTTTTATCCGTAATTCATAATTCTGCATAACACCATCCATCGGCAAAGTTATAAGTCAATAAGAAATCTTTCATCATCTCATACCAATCTGTGGTGCCATGGCACAACTCTGTTTCAAGATACCATTGTTGAGGTATCGTATCCAAGTATGAAAGAATATATGCACCCATTCAGGTTGAGGTTATTCGCCCCAAGCTATTGTCTTGTGAGATAAATGCTCACGAGGATCATCTGTACCATTTTACTTCTCCACAGTTTTAGTGTTTACTTGACCAAACCTAAGCCTTATAAGCCTGCAAAACTCCTTCCATCCTCCTAAGTTTGATTTGTGTGCACCCCACCATCTAGCTGGAGTGGACCTCTAGGCAAGGTCCAAAGCTTCATATCATTTTTATTTAGGCACCTTTTGCTCAAACTCTTCTAGAAATAAGATAGCATTCCCAATTCCATCATAAAAAGGAAATTCACGTACGTCTGATGTGACGCAGCGAAGAACTTTGGTAAATTTGTTACACTACTTAGTAGATACTTCATGCAAGAAGTTCTTCCAATGTTTGAATTCCTCGTTGGAGTCTGAAACACACAAAATATAGCACTCCCAACTTATTCTTCCATCAGCATTAGGATTAATCCAATCTTCATCCTACACAATGATGTTATAGATATGATCAATATCAGCATCACTAGATTCGTACTTGACAGGTTTGGTGTATCAGGCTCCTTTAGAGGGGTCCAAAGGTACAACAACCCTTGTACCATTATTTTCAAACACCATTTGTCTATTTTTTAGGTTGATTATAGCATCCATGTCATAAGCCCAATTAAACCCAAGAAACGCAGGATATAGATTGATATCATCAACAACCTCAATAATTTCGAAGTCGTCCAACACACTTGAATCATCAATATCTACGCTGATGCCATGCAGTCAACCCATAGGAATGATTCTCTGTTGATTTTCCATCCTTAGTTTCATCGAATACCATTGCAGCTTAGGTCTCCCCATCCGTTCCCATGTTTTTTTTGGCAAGACATTGGCATATGATCTAAGAACAAGGATTACTTGGTCCATTTCATAATAATCGATCTGTGCAGTTAGCCACATTTCTCTTCCAGTTCTTTTCTTATGTTTGTAGACCTTATGCACTATGCATTGTTCTGGTTGTTGGTCTTCTTTACCAGTGATTTCTGACCCCTAAGCAACTTCATACATTTCTGCAAGAAATATGTCAAAATAGATGGATCAACTTCCCAGGATTTAGTAATCTCCTTGGGTTTATTCTTCAACGAAATCAGTTGTCTCTACGCTATTGATGTTGAAGCTCCAAAGCTCATAAAATTATTCTTCATGTCTATGAAGGTTTCTCTTTCACATTGTACATCGAACCCATTTTTCTTGACTCCAGCTTTCTGGACCCATGTATCCTCCATATGCATCTTTCCTTCTGCTTTATATTCTCTCGTATTTATGCCACTTCACGTCACTATGTTGACACTGAGATCCTCTTTGTGTCATTCAACTCTCATCATTTATATGTTCTGGGCAGGTTGTTGATTACGCGTTTCCTGAATTTTAGCCAATAATGTAGTACAGTCCTCTATTTCATAATCGAATATGCGAAAATACCTACAAGATGCGGTAGTTGGATTCTAACAATTCCTCGTGAAATGTCCAGGAAGACAACAATTATAGCGTATGATATGTTTGTGACCTTGTCCAGCGCCTCCTCCTTGGCCACACCCTCGGCCTTGGAAACCTTCGTGCGATGTTGGTGAGCCTGGATATTCACAACCTTCAACTTGCACTTGGAATGCTCTAGGACTCTACATCATTAGATCATAGCTTCAACGGTGCTTGTCATCATGTCCCACTGAACTACAAAAATTATAGAATAATTTCTTCAGTGACTGGATGTACTTACATAGTAGATGATAGTAGTCTTTGGAGTGTTGGCTTGCAACTTTTTATAAGCTACACCAGACATTTGGTCCATTAATTGGCCCAGGCCTCAACGGACTTAGCATCTTGGTGCCAAAATAATCTCTAAAAATAGGGCAATGATCCTTATGGTTGCCCTTCGCTTTCATTTTATGCACCACACTTCTACCCAAACTTATTTTCCCTTATTAAAATCTTGAAGTTCCATATGTAAGCTTTCCAACTAGGTTGGGATCTGTTGGACCCCTATGTTAGTATCTGCTATTGGTGAAGCTTCTAGCTTCATTAAATTCTCCAAGTCTTCTGCTTGGGTTGCGATATTCTGTTAAGACAATGGCAACCTAATATGTGGCAATAACACATCTATAAACCATTCCTTGTGATTCTCGTAAGGGATCTCGAAGCTAACTTGACTTAGCAGTGCCTTAAACATTTGATCGACTTACCACACCATTTCAGTGACCAATTTCTTGATCTATTTGATCTCTGTAATACACTTGGACTACGACTTCAGCTTCTTAAATTCAACATTCAGCATAGACTTAGTTGTGGCCAACGTAGAATTTTGGTTTGTCGTGGATTATTTAATATACTAGGATAATGCTCTGTCCTACAGCGCTGTGACCAACTGCGCTTTCTTCATATTCACATAAGTGATGTTATGTGATATCCATATTGCTTCTACAACAAACCAAAGCTGCTCAGGATCATCCAATATTTTGAAAACAAGTATCTTAGGTGAGTGATCCATGGTGAATGGGGAAGGTGGAGGTGGAGGTGGAGGAACAAACTACGAATGGGTTGTGATGGGAGTGGAAGCATGGGTAATTCCAGAAGCACCCTCACGATCTTAAAATTTTATTAATGCACTTCTAGGGGTAGCATGGTGGCTTTATCCTTCTTCACTTTCAAACCTAGACAGTGGACTATACTCAAACTCAACGTAATTATTATGATCTACCCTAAATCTCTTACCCTATCGCGTATTTTTGGTTTTCTTTCCTCCAAACACCAATCTGATTACATCTGTATTACACCCTTTTAGCATGTTAATCCAAAGCTTCAATGAGTTCAAGTACTTACCTCACGAGCCTTTTAAAAATTTTCCCTTGGCTTCACTATAGGATACAAATGTATCGATCACGAACTCAGTAATAAAACCTCCAAGGATAATATTGATCCAATAATCAATAGCCCTTGCAATATTGTTATCAGTTTTCCTTAGTTACTTGATAAACTCTAGAGTCCATGTAGTAGGGTTATCGTTCTTGAAATAGGTCTTTTTCTTAGCTAATATTGATAACCACTCATAGTTACTTGATCAACTCTAGAGTCCATGTAGTAGGGTTATCGTTCTTGAAATAGGTCTTTTTCTCAGCTAATATTGATAACCACTCATATAGCTCGCTAGCAAATGATTAGAAAAATATTTTGTGTTGATTTGTAAAGATATACGTCTGCAACCACTTTTCAGTAGATAGCCACGAACTTATGTTTTCTTGTGCAACAAACTCACATTCTCTTAGGTCTACCTAGTCTTGAATATATTTCTTATACTAATGCCACATCCACATATCCCTCAGTCAGGTCTCGGTCTCGGCAACAGAACTGTTTGTTGTCTTGATGGGGCCTAGACCCACGTTCAGATATGGTTGCACGAACCAAAAAAACCCACTATTATCAGCCATTTCGGAAACGATATGTTGCACAAACCTAAGTCTCACCAAAGGAAATATAGGGGGATTCTAGAACCAAGTTTCTAAATCCATAGGGACAATGGGGTGTGGCTTTAGGGCTTCTCTTCCTTTAAATACTTGATAGAGCTTTGTAGAATAGACCAATTAATTCTATAGTCATGGTTCAACACTTCCATTGAACTAGCTTTCAGACTGTGAGGTCTTACTTTAACAAGCATAAATAACCATAAACAAGACTATGTGATGCAATTATAGATTAAAATCCTTACTTAGCACAAATAACATAAAATACAAGTAAAGAAAACATATAAACTCAAGAAATAGATTTGTCTTCAATAGTCTTTCATTAATGCTCAGATATTCTCAATACAATCAATTCCACCCTATGTACTCAGCTCTAGGGGTCTGTGTACTCAGTTGTAGACTTCCTAAGGTCTCTATGCACTCAGCTGCATGAGCCTTTTCTCTAACCCAAACCACAGAACACAGACTCAAAATAATCTTACATCCAAGTGCATTATATCATATATCTATCAAGTATGACATATATCTTCAAGACTATCCTTGACTCCTTATATAGTCTTTATATTTGCAATACAATGGTCTGAAAACCATGGGCAGAGCTTAACGTATAAAAAAATTTCCCATTCTTTTACAAAATAAGGGGCTTTGACCCACCGCAAATCCCCTGAGACTCTAACTTAACTCTATGTTTCACTCTCCTCTCCTCGACTTGCGGAGTCTTTCTCAAAATATTTCATCAAGGGGAACTTTGTCCAATAGCAGCACAATTTACTATTTTTGGAATTTTTTCGTGTCCTAAACTTCTAGACCCGTTTTGAGACACAAAATGATGTTTTTTTGGAAAAGGGGGCCAATATGGGTAATTGACTGATGTTGTTCACGCACAAAGTTGTATTCCTTGGATAGATCTCTACAACAGGGTATTTTTCATGTCAAACAAAGATTGTATGCCAAAATTATGTCCCTGGGAAGTTGATGTACCAATTTACCCAAACTAGGCCCATAGTTTTGGTGCTTCATCTCTTGGGGTTAGGTTTTTGCATGTTTAGGGTTTTCCATTGTTTCTCAATAATAAATAGGCCTTCGAGCCTCATTGTAACACATTTCAGAGGCATGTAGCCGCCACATCTCTTCTCAGAAATAAGCTAGCACGCTCGAGCTAGTTTATTTCCATTTTTTCTGTAAGCTTATTTCAGTTATTTGATATTAATGAAATGAAGTGTTATTTATGTTGCATATCTATGTTTATGTTTATTTCTTTCTTTTATATTTTTCTTGAATAATTCTAGATCAGTGGTATCAGAGTGGTATGCTCTTTCTTGATCTTTCTTTGCATGTCCCCAACGAGATCGGGGTATAAGGAGTTAGGACTACATTTGGTTGAACCTTTCCAAGATCAACCTCACAAAACCCGATGGACTCCCATGGAAGAATAAAAGAAAGACGAGGGACCAGGAGATCCTATCAAAATATTTCTTGAGGAGGCCCTCGATAAACAGAGGAATGCAATGATGGATAAATTTTCCCATGTCATTTCAACAGATACCTAATGGCGATGCATCTTCATCTGGCAGCCAATCTGGAGGCACCACTCCTTTTAAGGTACAATTTAACTTTGAAATTCACATATTTGAGAGCCAAATAGATGTATACATCATAGATAGATGGTTTATTCTATTAGAAGGATATTTTTGGTTCATGACTTTTCCAATCGGGAAAAGATTAGTTGTTCACTCCTCAAAGCCCACCCCCATGTCAAGCACTAGTGGGAAACATACTGTGAGAAAAAGGATGAGAGGGAATCCTCCCTGTTCTCGACCGCACTCACTTGGAATTCTTTCCGAGATGCCATCAAGGAACAATCCTACCCCATGGGTTGCAATGAGGACAAGTACATACAATGGACTACATCATGGAAAAATAGGGATCAAGATATGCATGATCTGAGAATGTGTTCCATACCTGTTGGCAGATAAATCCGTCTTGCGGACAAGACCGATCTCCCTAGTACTAAAAGTATCTAGCAACAAACAGCCAAACATACTAATCTTTCTCTAAGCATGTACGATCTATGAAAAGCTCTATAGAGGTGTTAAGGACTTACCGTTTGTCCAATGCTTGTTTGAAGTCGTTGTTGTCCCTCGCGTGCTTGAAGGAGTTTTCCTCATAAACCTGCAGTCACAAACAAGAAAAATATTACATATAAACTGTATAGAAATCATCATAAACCATGCTTATCATAGTGATCAAGGAGTCCATGAAATAAACCATTGATTGAAAGCTTATTGAGAAAAATGAGTATATTTGTATTAATTTCAAAAGGAGAAAATCCTTACAACCTGAGCCTTGATGTTGCACAGGACTTTCCGGGGTCCGAAGCAGGAGTCTCCTTTACTTTGACAAGTTCTACACTCCTCCAACCAAGACAAATAGAGGTATGTAATCTCTCCTCACAAAAGTCTTACTTAACTGAGTCTAAATCTCAACAACGCTTAACTTCAAATATTCTAAAAGCTTGAACTCCCCTTTGAGGCTACCCAATGCCTCTTTTTATAGTGGAAAAGAGGAGGTTTTCTTTCGAACTATGAAGGGATAGAATCCTCCTTCAAAGGGATAAGCTCCTCACATCAAGGGGTTAGCTCCATAAGGTAAGGGATACATGCACCTCACAAGAGCGATTCTGCCACCGCAAGATCCATTCTAGAAGCTTCCAGAATTTACTTTAATTAAGCTTTTTGGGATTTACTTGCGCCTTTTTAATCTTACAGGGGTCCGCACCTATAACAAAGATAAAGTACATTCATGTACGCAGGATAGCTGAACATTGGGTGCGGGACCGCAGGAAAGATAGCGAGAAATTGCGATACCAAAGTTTAGGAGACTTTTAGGAACTTTTCTCTAATTTTCAAGGCTTGACATGAGGAACTGATGTGTTAGACTTGCAAAGGGATAATTATGAGTAATAATGAGTTCATACAGTTAGCAGAATGTCAAGGTGACATTTTTTTGTGTAACAGATTGCCCCCTAAAGTGCAAAGTCTGGAATAGATGATGTTGAAGTCTGTCATATATGAAGAGTGCAGAACTTTATCATTTCAAGGATCATCCTGTGGTCACCCCAGTCAGAACCTGTAAAAACATTCAATGCAAAATATATATATATCATCGCTGAGGTAGGCATTCCCATACTCAGATCAAAACTAACTAAACGTGTTCTGATACAGAAATGATTTTAATATTACATCAATAGTGTAGACACAACATGGGCATAGCCATCTGTAATGAATAGTCTACTGTATAATAATAAAACTCCTCGCAGCTTGGATGGTAGAAACTAGATCCAGGGTCTTGATTTCCGCATCTCGAACTGGTACGATTCTATCCATGTGAATAAATGTGTCGAAGTCGAACATGGTAGAAACCACTTGATTACCAGTCAGTGATGTAAACTGTTAACAAGTGTGATATTAACCACCAGTAATGTCAATGCCTCTCAAAGTACCTAGTACAATCCATGAAATGTGAATGAATGAGCTGAATTCGAACACGTCACAGAATCATTCGATCGAAGGTCAATGATGCAACCTGTCGTCGAAAGCGAGAAATCTGCCATTTGAGGCATGCAGATTTCAAGGTACTGACGATTTCTAGATCAACCTCCTAGATAATGAGTTGTCGATAGAAAGCGATCTGTTGTAGGCAAGCCCACAACATGAAATCATAGATCAAGTTTTGAAAATATATCGGCAAGGACTGACTCAGGGATGGTCAAAAATGGATGACAGATATTTTGCAGATGAATGGTTTATTTGAACTGTCCTCTTGAACACATAATGACACTACAGATGGTTTGGTAGCAGTTGACCCAAAGCTAATACCCAGAAACCGGATGAAAAATTTCAAATGAGGTTTGATTAACTATTAGACAAAGGATTTCCCAACCCAGGTGATTGAAAGTGTCGTGTTCAAGAGTGGTTAACTAGATTTTCGAAAAATCAAAATACAACAAACAAGTCCATTTTTCTCTCTTTTCCCCCACCATTTTTGGCAAGTACCTCTTTATTTTTGACAAGCTTGAGGAGGATAACATTTGCTTGTTTATAAGCTCATCCTTCGGATGAGTCCAACTTAGTTTAAGATTCAAACCCTAAGAAGGAGTGGTTCGTTCCTGTTTGAAATTGAACAGGTCCTTTACTGTTAAATTTTAACGAGTCCAGTATAGGAGAAACTCAGTGTTTTTCAATTTTAGGGAGTCAGAAGAAAAAAACTTAAGAAAACTCCATGGGTGTACTTTTTCGTAAATTTAGTCTCTCGAGCTCGAAAAAGGATAAAATAATGCGGGAGAGAACTCTATTGACTGTAATTAGTCAACGTATACCTTTTTCGTAAATAGTCCATTTCAGTCTGTAAAATGGGTAAACTTATACTAAAGGGACGATCATTCATTTACTTTAACGAGTTTGAATAATCAAGTGCTCGACAACCTTTTCATGTTTAGAGAGTCTGAAAAGGGCTTAAAAGAGAACTCCAAGGTTTCGCTTTTTCGTAAGTTTTAACGAGTTCGTAAAAGTGATAAAAAAGTACTCATGTTTTTCTCTTTTTCGTAAGTTTTAACGAGTTCGAAAAAGGGATAAAAATATACTCCTATGGCCAAATTTAAATTTAATTTACGAGCAGGAAAAGACGGAAAGAACTCGGCATTTTCATGTGTTTTATGAGAATGAAAGATAGCAAAATAATCTCGATATTTTCATGAGTTTAACGAGTCTTGAAAATAACCGAAATTGACTCAAGATAGGTTTCATTTTTACAAAAGCTTGAAACAAAAAAAAAAATATGCTTCAGAGTGGTTTCATTTTTACACAAGCTTGAAACAGAGAGAAAACTGTGCTTGATGCCCCCTAAGCGTAACTGTTAGAGCGCATGCCCCCCCAGCTTCATTTCATTCAACTAAATACAAATTTGGTAATTAATAGCTGGATGGAATGAAGGTTCATTTACGAGATCATATGAAAGACCCGACCTAAAACTGTAAGAAAATTATGCAAAAACTGAAATAATTAACGTAAAAATATGACTTAACATTTACGAGATCTAGTCAAATACTCGACTTAGTTAGGGGAGGATTTGTTTCATTTTTTAACGAGCTTGACACAGAGAAACACTATGCTCATGGCAACATGTTTCATTTTTTAAACAAGGTTGACACAGTAAAAGGAACTATCCTCACCTACATGTTTCATTTTTTAACGAGGTTGACACCATAAAAGAAACTATCCTCGGATCTACTTTCTACAATATACCTATATAGCCTACTGATTCATTTTTTAATGAGGTTGACATAGGAAAAGAACTTTCCTGATACCTAATTCATTTTTTAACGAGGTTGACTCAGTAACAGGAACTATCCTCTGACCAACTGATTCATTTTTTAACGAGGTTGACAGAGGAAAAGAATTGTCCTCATACCTGATTCATTTTTTAACGAGGTTAACTCAGTAACAGGAACTATCCTCATATCTAATTATTTTTAGTCTATCTATCTACTCTCTACAATCTATCTACTGATTCATTTTTTAATGAGGTTGACACAGGAAAAGAACTGTCCTCAGTGGAGTCGCCAATTTGTTGGCGAATAAATCCGTCTTGCGGACAAGACCGATCTCCCTAGTACTAAAAGTATCTTGCAACAAACAGCTAAACATAATAATATTTCTCTAAGCATGTACGATCTATGAAAAGCTCTATAGAGGTGTTAAGGACTTACTGTTTGTCTAGTGCTTGTTTGAAGTCGTTGTTGTCCCTCGCGTGCTTGAAGGAGTTTTCCTCGTAAACCTGTAGTCACAAACAAGAAAAATATTACATAGCACCTGTATAGAAATCATCATAAACCATGATTATCATAGTGATCAAGGAGTCCATGAAATAAACCATTGATTGAAAGCTTATTGAGAAAAATGAGTATATTTGTATTAATTTCAAAAGGATAAAATCCTTACAACCTGAGCCTTGATGTTGCACAGGACTTTCCGGGGTCCGAAGCAGGAGTCTCCTTTGACAAGTTCTGCACTCCTCCAAACAAGACAAATAGAGGTATGTAATCTCTCCTCACAAAATTCTTAGTTAACTAAGTCTAAATCTCAACAGGCATTGGGTGCGGGACCGCAGGAAAGATAGCGAGAAAGTGCGATACCAAAGTTTAGGAGACTTTTAGAAGCTTTTCTCTGATTTTCAAGGCTTGACATGAGGAACTGATGTGTTAGACTTTCAAAGGGATAATTATGAGTAATAATGAGCTCATACAGTTAGCAGAATGTCAAGGTGACAATTTTTTGTGTAAAAATACCCTGCATACAAAGTTTGGTATCAAAGATTTGGAGAACAATTTTGTGCTTGAGTACCAAAGTTGTTTGCACAAATATATCTAGGAAGAAATGGAGTTCCTCAGCATCTCTTCGCTTGGTGCAGCATACTGGTATGCAGCCAAAATTGAGAATAAATTCAAACAGAATAAGCGAGACTTTGGATTTGTGAATCAGAAGCAAGGGAAATGTGCCCCTAAAACATTAAACAAAGGACAATTATAATGCGGGATGGCTTAGGATTACCCATCAAAGTCACAAGACAAGAACAACACCACAAAGCCAAAGAAGGACATGGGAAAGTGATGTGAGTTCCATAAGAGCTCCACTCATAACACAAGTGAGTGTCAACCCAAGCAGTCACTCATGGTCGAGCTGAAGGCTTCCGAATCAGATGCATGTTCCAACTCTGAGTCGAAATGCGACAAGGGGAATGAAAAAGGGAAGAATATTATCGATGTAGAGCCTAGTGCCACTGTTGTCACCACCAATATCCAGAAGGAATAACTCGAAGATCCAGAGGAGGGGAAGTGCCTCTTCCATTCTGATATGTGGGTGAAGGGTTCCCCATTGTAGTTCATTGCCAATATTAGAAGCTAAAAGAAACTCATTTAAATAGAGAGCGTGAAGCAGCTAGGCCTTCCGATCACAATACACCCACAACCATACACCATTGGGTGGCTTCACCAAGGACGACATCTCTGCGTCAGCCAACAATGTCGCCTTCCCTACAGCATCAAGCCCTTCATAGATGAGGTATTACGTGATGTTTCGCCTCAAATTTTTTGATGTATTATTAGGCCAACCATACTTGTGGAAGTGACATGTTGTGTATGAGTCTCAACCTCGCATTCTTATTGTTATTTTGGGTAATAAGTTGTACAGGTTACCGGAGGTAGCACCACCTACCACCATCACTTTGATCACTGTGAAGCAATGAAATAAGCTTATTTCCCAAACCGAGAATATTTTTTTCCATGTGATCCAAACTTAGGGAAAGAAGAATATTGTGGCCACAACATCTAGACAGGGCTCCTCCGCATGGCAACAACATATGGACAAGTTCGCGGAGGAGTTCGAAGTCATATTCACCTCACCTGTAGGGGTGCCTCTGCACTTTCAAGCCAAGCACTCTATCGATCTGAACCCAAGCACGCCGCTACCTAGTGTACCAATATATCAGTGCTCTAATCTGGAGAATGATGAAATCAAGAGGCAAATTCAGGAGTTGCTACAGAAAGGTCACACCTGACCAATTTCATCACCCTATGGGAGCCTGATCGTGTTGGTGCAGAATAAGGATGGGACTTAGAGACTTTGTATTGACTATCAGGTGCTAAACAATATCACTGTTCGGAATAGGTATCTAACCCCATGGATTGATGACCTTTTGGACCAAATCAAATGGGCCAAATATTTCAGCAATATTGACTTGAAGTCTAGGTATCACCAGGTACAATTTGAACCCTGTGATGTGTGGAATAATTCCTTCAAATCCAAGGAGAGCCTTTTTGAATGGTTTCTCATGCCTTTTGGGTTGATGAATCCTTTTGCAACCTTCATGAGGCTAATGGGAGACATATTTCTACCACTCACCAAATTATTTCTGGTGGTGTATTTGGATGACATCCTCATCTTCATCCATAGTTGGGAAGAGAACCTCCACCACATTCGACAAGTCCTCCAAACACTGCGGAAACATAAGTTGTGTTCCAATTTGGAGAAATGAAATTTTTTCATGACCTAGGTTCAATATCTGGGATACATTATTGATGAGCGGAGGGTGCATGTGGACCCATCCAAGATCTAGGTCATTCGGTAATGGCCAACCCCAACCACTCTAACAGAGCTCCAAAGCTTTCTGGGTCTTGCCAATTTTTACTACAGGTTTGTGTTGAGGTTCTCTCATATCACTTGGCCTTTGAGTCCAGTCGCCAAGGGAGGAGCAAAATCAAATTTATTTTGGTCTAAATCTCAATAGAAGGCATTCATAGAGTTGAAGCATTTCCTGTTCTTTGCATCATTTATCACATTACCAAACGTGCAGCTACCATTTTAGATCGAGAAAGATGCCTCTAACTATGCTATTGGGGCAGTACTTACTCAGCAGGGGAATCCAGTGGCATATAATCATTGAGACACTTTCAAACATAGTCTGAAAGCATCCCACCTATGACAAAGAGATGTATTCCATTGTGCAGGTCTGCCAACAATGGAAGAATTATATTTTGGGGAAGGAAATGATAATCCAAACAAATCAACGAACCCTGTGGTTCATACAGACACAAGGTAAGTTGCAAAATAATCGCCATCAGAAATGGTCCACATACCTACAATAGTTCCATTTTAACATAAATTACAAGAAGGGCAGCACCAATAATGTTGTAGACTACCTCTGTCGAAATTTTATCATGGTGCTAACCATTGTGCTTCACTCTTGTGGGAAAGAGACTTTGGGTTCGACGCTTCTCTACAAAAGTGATCCAGAAATTTCGAAACACATACCAGACGCTCCTGGAGGGTAAGAAAGTTCCATATTTTCACCTCCAAGAATGCATTGTTATGCCACCTGGGATACCTCTGTGTTCCTTCAAGCGAGCATGCCAAGATGATTTTGGAAGCGCACTATAGTCAGGTTGCGAGACATTTTAGGGTCGAGAAAATAGTGGCAGTATTGCATAAGTATTTATATTGGTCAAACCTTTGACATGATGTCGGGAAGCACATTAGATCCTGCAATGCCTGTGACATTTCCAAGCCAACCATCCAGAAGAAAGGCCTATATACTTCGTTGCCTACCCCTATTCCACCTTGGTAATCTATATAAATGGATTACATGTCAGGATTTTCTTCTACCAAGCATAGAAATGACTATGTTTTTGTGGCCATTGACAGATTTTCTAAGATGGCCATTATAGTGGCCCGCAAGAAGAATATCACAACAAAAGCCACTTTTAAACTCTTCTTTGAATGAGTGTAGGTACCCTTTGGGATCCCAATGTCCATTATCTCAGATTGAGATAGTAGGTTCCACAGTACATTTTGATCAAATCTCTAATCGATGTTGGACACCAAACTCACTAATTCCACAGCTTTCCACCCCCAAACTGATGGCCAACCATAGGTCATCAACAAGATGATCATATACATTTTGTGCACATACAACTCAAAGAATCCACGCACATGGGATGAAAGCCTCCCTTATTTCTAGCATAGCTATAATTGGGCTCTCCATGGCTCAACTAGCCATAACCCCTTTCAGTTGGGCTTTTGATTCCAGCCACTATGTTCCATTGATGTGGCCATACCATTTGTAGCTACTCAGTGAGTTTCAGCTCGTGTCCAGTCTGAAGCCGACAAGGCGTACAACATCATTGAGTGAATTCAACACATCCACCAATAGGTCCATGGCATATTAGATAGAGAAAATGCTAAGTACAAGCAGTGACATGATCAGCATCAAGTACCACACAAGTTGCAGGTGGGCGACAAAGTTTGGCTACACTTGCAGAAGGAACACCAAGTTGGGATCCACCGCAAGCTTCGCCCACTGTGATATGTGCGATACATGATCACCAAGGCTATAGGGGACAATGCCTTCGAACTTAGTATTCCACCATTCCTTGGTCTGCACCCTCTATTCAATGTTGATCGCCTTCGGCCCTACTTTCCACCATTGTTGGACACATCTGACATTGCAAAACAACTCACACCAACAGAGTTAAAATGATACTGGATGGAACATGCGAAAACTGATCAGACCATCGACACATAGATCAAGAACACCCGCCAGCAGAGGATCCATCTATATCGAGTTGTCAAAGCAGGCCAACTTCTTCACCAAGGCAATTTGTTCACCAGGGACCAGATTCAACACAAATTTCCTCATCTCATGGAGGAACTCAATGCAATGGTGACTATTTCTTCCTATGGGGGTAGGACTGATCTAGGTGGATATTGGTGACCACCCACATATTCCACTTGGACCCTCACCATTGTTTCTTTTATTTTTTTAGTTTCCTTAATTATAGCACATTTTACTATGTTTGGCAAATTTTTGAGTCTTAAATTTTTGGAGCCGTTTTGAGGGCCTATACAACGGTTTTTTAGGAAAACCAGGGTTAAATTGGGTCATCATCTTATGTTTGCCACTCAAAATTTGTATTCCTCAGATAGATATTTGTAATGCGGTATTGTGCACGTCAAACGGAGATTGTATTCTAAAGTTACATATGTGGGAAGTTGATGTACCAATTTACCCAAACAGGGCCCATAGTTTTAGTGCTTCATCTCCTAGGGTTATTTTTTTGGATTTTTATGGTTTTCCATTTTTTCTCAATAATAAATAGGCCTTAGATCCTCATTGTAAAAAATTTCAGGGGCATGTATCCGCCACATATCTTCTCAAAGATAAGCTACCATCACCTGAGCTAGTTTATTTTCATTTTGTCTATAATCTTATTTCAGTTATTTGATATTAATGAATTGAATTTTTATTTCTGTTGCATCTTTGCATTTATGTTTATTTCTGTATTTTATTTTGTTCCTGCATAAGTCTGGATCACATTTGAAGTACATATTTTTTGAGATGGCTCCTTAATTATGTCAATTTCTTTGACCATCTCCTTATACACTTTTTTGGACATTCCTATTGGCATGTTTTAGATATCAGCTCATTGATCCTTTGGGATTTTCATAATATTCCTGAAAAAGTAATAAACCATTTTTGTATTGATATATGAAAACTTAATATAACAAAATTCATATTAATAAATGAATGTTTTGTAGTCATATATACATATAATTCCAGAAAAAAAAAAAAAAAAAAAAAAAATTATTAGGAATATTACTTTTTGAATTATTATTTTTTATTGTAGTATGTTTTTTCTATTACAAGTCTCATTGACCATTGCTCTGGAAACGCTTCCAATAGTTTAAATATAGCTTGTTTCTTGGAATCATTGGATTGTTTTTTGTATTGTAAGTGGAAATTACATTTATACGTTCATTCCACTATATCCCTCATAGTTTTGTAAAAGATTTTCCCCCTTTCATTAACCTCCAGCACCACTCCAAACAAGCTAAGGGCCAATTCATCATCATTTACATGTACTATAATTTGTATTTTATTAGAATGATATTTGTTTCCTTTATTTTTGGTCCCTATAGAACATTAAACATATGTAAATTAATATATTTTTTAAACATGTTATTTAATATTCTTAATTTAAATATATTATTAAATAAAATTCAAAAAAACAACTCATATTGAATAGTATTTTTTCATTCACCTAATTCATCCTTCTAAATTTTTTCTATAAGGCTTTACTCTCTTCTGCACTTAGATCAGAAAGAATCTTATCGAGCTTCCTCATTTTGTGGCTCTACCATGATACACACTAACCAATACACATGAGTTAAAATTATATATGGTTCAAACATATTATTTTTTCAAAGACTTTACAAAGTGTTAGAAAATTATATATTACAGAGCAATGGAACACATAAAAATATGTGGAAATATGAACACAGAAAATATATAAAACAAGAGAGACACAAATATGTGTGGTTCACCCAACTTGGGCTATGTCCACGGATAAATAGCCAGTCCTTCCTTTATATTATCCAGCAAAATGCATACACACAACCTATAGCAGATCAGTTGTAATATCCTCTACTCTCTCAAACAATACCCCTTTCTCTTTCTCACTCAGAATACAAACCACACACAACCGCAATACAATTCCCTCATATGAACCAAGGGGTTTCCTTCTATGGAAACAAAACCTAAATTAAACATAACTTCTACCATCATATCATCTGCCTAATGAAAGGCCCAGATTGACTATGAAATTACAATATTTTACAAGGAAATTTACATTTTTTTTTAGCTTCAGGGGCGCTGCCCCCAGAACCCCCACCACGGGGGATCGCCCCCGCGAACCCTTGTAGGGGGGAAAAGTCCCCGCACCCCCCCCCCCCCCAATGTGGATGGGTGTACATTATTCCTAGGATATACATATGGCTGAAACAAATACCTCTAAATCAGGATGATAATCGGGCTCCACACCCAACAATCTCCCACTTGGAGACTAATTGTAGCAACTCCATTGTTGCTTCATTTGTTGGAAAATTACTCCACATTGGACTTGGTTGTTTCTCATTTTCATCATATTACTTGAATACCAATTGAAACTAAGCATAACCTTAGTTTCTCCCTAGTTACAAATTTTTTTAACATATATGAAGGATTCTAGCTAGTGTGTTATATCTTTTCCAACTTCAATTGTCCATATTCCAACACTTACCATATGAAATGGTACTTGAGTTGTATGTGTTTAGTCTTGGAATGAAATTTTGAGTTCTTTGCAAGATTAATGCCACTCCGGTTATCACTATATAACTTGCACATATCCTGCTTCTTACCCAATTCATTTATAAACATTTGTAACCAAATCATTTCTTTACTAGCCTCTGTAGCAACAACATATTTTGCTTCTGTTGTTGAAAGTGAAACAACACTTTGAATTTTCGAAACCCAACTGACAGTTGTTCCACCTAAAGTAAATACCTACCATGTAGTTCTCCTCTTGTTATCTCCATCACCTACCATATTTGCATCAACATATCCCTGTAGAGAAATGTTTGAACCACCAAAGCATAATGCTTCATTTTTGGTACCTCTAAAATATTTGAGAATCCATGCCACTGCCATCAAATGTTTTTTCTTGGATTTTTCATGTACCTACTTACAAATCCCACTGCATGTGCAATATCAAGCCTTGTGCAGAGCATTGCATACATTAAGCTTCTAACTACTTATGCATATGGAAGTTTATACATATAATCCATTTCTTCTTAGGTAATGGGGCACATCTCCTTACTAATATTGAAATGTCTAGCCAAAGGTGTACTAACTGTTTTTCATTGTGCATATTAAAACTTTCCAACACCTTTTGTATGTACTCATTCTGAGACAATGTTAATTTGTGATTTTTTCTGTCTCTAGTTATTCTGATACCAAGGATTTGGTTTTCAGCTCCCAAATCCTTCATTGCAAATGATTTTTCCAATTTTCCTTTCAGTACATTTATTTCCTGCATGTTAGACCCTACAACGAGCATATCATATACATAAAATAATAATATAATATAGCTGCATCATTTTTATTTTTCATATAAACACAATGATCAAAGTGACATCTAGTATAACCATGTTCATACATAAACCTATCAAATTTTAGATACCACTGCCTCAGAGCCTGTTTTAAGCCATACAAGCTCTTCTTCAATGTGCACACTAATATTTCCTTCCCTTTTACCTCATATCCTTGTGTTTTCTTCATATAGATCTCTTCCTCCAAATTTCCATGGAAAAAGGTTTTATTTACATCTAACTATTCAAGATGAAAATCTTCCACTACTACAAGACTTAAAATAGTTTTGAATGAAGTCATTTTAACAACAAGAGAAAATATTTCATCAAAGTCAATACCTTTATTTTATGCAAACCCCTTCACCACAAGTATAGCTTTGTACCTCTGTTTTCCTCCATCTTCTTCCTTCAACCTGTAAACCCATTTATGTTGCAATTTTATTTTACCTGCAGGAAACTAGACTAAGTCCCAAGTTTGGTTATGTACCAATGAGTCCATCTCTTCTTTCATGGCTAGCTCCCACTTCTTCTTGGTTTCTACCTGAATTTCTTCTTCATAACATTCTGGTTCACCAAAATCAATCAAAAATATATAATATAATGAAGGAGAGTATCATTTAGGGGGTCTACTTATCCTGGTAGATCTTTTGATACCACTTTCAGGTGTTTGAGGTGCATGTTGTTGTTGTTGTGGTAGTTTTTGTTTTTGTGGGTGTTGATTATTATTATTTTCCGAAAACTTTACTTTTTTGTGATCTCATCAAGAACTGTGTATTTTCTTTTTTCTTTATCCTATTTCTTTTCCTGCATCTAATCCTTATACAAGACATTTTCATTGAATATGACATCTTTGCTCCTAATTATTTTGTGATTTTCATAATCATATAAGAGATAACCAAAATCATTAACACCATATCCAATAAAGGTACATTTCTTTGGTTTTTCCTCAAGCTTTCTTCCATTTTATTTATTAATATGGACAAAGGCCTCACAACCAAAAGGCTTTAAAAAAGAGTAGTTTGCCTTTTTACCTCCATGCCTCCTCTATAATACCACCATCCAAGGAACTTGAAGGCCCTCTATTTATTAGATAAACAACAATATCTATATAATCTACCCAAAATTGTAAAAGAAATCCTACATGCAATCTCATTCACCTTGCGCGCTCTAATATTGATATGTTCATCCTTTCTAACACACCATTTTCCTGTGGTGTTCTTGGAACTGTCTTCTGTCTATGAATTCCGTGCTCTAAACAGTACCTATCAAACTCTTTGCTGCAATATTCACCTCAATTGTCTGATCTCAGACACTTCAAATTCTTTCCTATCTCAATCTCAACCAAAACTTTTCATTTCTTAAAAGTATCAAATACATCAAATTTATTTCGAATACAATAGAACAAGCTCTAATTTTTCGATATTTTTTTCTTTCCCAACTCTAATGAATCTGAATCTCTTTTGTTTTTCATAAAGAAAATTTTCAATAAATCCAAATCAATATTCTTCAAACCAGGCAACAAATTTCTTGAGTGAAGAATCTTCATCCCCTTCTCATTCATGTGTCTGAGCCTATGAATCCATAATGTTGCATCTACTCATGCGGAGTTTAAATCATTAACACAATTATAAGTGCCATTGCATAAATACAATGTACCAACCTTTTCTCCTTTTTCTATTACCAAGACTCCTTTAGTGATGTTCCAGGTTTTATCTATAAAAGTTGTCACACAACCTTCACCACCTAACTTCCCTGTTGAAATCATATTGTTCTTTAGATATGGAACATGCTTGTTATAGGTCAATTTGGGCACCATTACCAATGACCTGGTTAACTAGACATCATATCTAGGACCAACGATCAAGGGTATGTCATTCCCTATCATTTCAGTTTCTATATGGCCTAATACAAGAACAAGACAAATCAAGCAAGACTTTCATCAAAAAAAGGTTTCCAAGGTTTGAATCTTATTATATAGCATATGAGAGCTCACCAACGCAGGCTCTAAGGGGCCTAAGTGCATTGCATATGCAGGTAGCCCCATGTAAGTCTACTCTACAAAGCACTTCCCGACATTCACAAGTGCATTGGTCACATAGGGAGAAAAATTCTCATTGTTCTGGAATCTCCACTTGGCCAGTGCCTTCTAGAAGAGTTCACATGTGTCAAGCTTTGAATCCAAGTGTCCATTTAACATCTACATGATTGGAAACATTTCTTTCCTATTATTGGAAAGACATTGATTGCAAAACAACCTACAGTTCATCTATAAATTGAGCACAGATATGAGTGCTTGAGAAGGAAGAATTTGAGTTGAGAAATGCTGGAGGATTTTCAATTGAGAGCTAGATTTGTGTAGCTATTGCTGGAGAGATTTATACTGTAATGAGGCTTGGGGGCATTTCTGGAAGGGTCACTTCAAATCAGTCACTTGGTTGTAACCTCTCCTTCTATCATCAATAAAGAATAATACTTATTTTTCCCTATATGCATCTGTATTGGCTTTGATTTTCCATATTGCAACATCTTAGTTGATGTATATGGTTTATGCTTTACAGATTTATCAAAATAACTTGAATAGATATCTATATTATTACATCTTCTGTTGTTTCATTGTTCTTTCCTGTAGGAAGCATTCCGCACAAACCGCTTGAATTTGAAGCTGCAACGGAAGCGACAGAAGGAGCCAATTAGAAGCGTTTGGATCACAAGTAACCTTCTAATCCTCTCTGTGTATATGTTATTTGTTAGGATAAATAGTCGTATAGTCTTTCACCTATTGTTCTAGACTAGCACCTATGTAGGGAAGCGTGATTTATCCATAATTCACAATTCTGGCCCAACAAATTGGCGACTCCACTAGGGAAAATTTATCTTAGTTCTAGGTGTTTTAGCCTCTTATTTGATCTTTTTATCCAACCAGTAGTTATTACACACAAATATTAAACCTTTTCAAAGCTTAATTTGCAAAGACAGTGAGTTAAACAGTAGTCTTTTCTTTGTATACTATGCCCAACGCACCCTTATACTAGACACAATGCTTTGCAGAGCACTGTCTCCCTTCCTAGCCTGCGTTGTAGAGCACTGTCTCCCCTTGGAGACTACGTTGACTCCTGAAAACACCCAAATTCCCTTGAATTTTCCTTTGCAATTTTCTTCAGTTTTTTTTTCTACTGTGTTTTGAGAAGTTTGATCCTCAATTGACCAGTAACTCTATATACTTCTTCCTCCTTTGACTAAAAATTTGTTCAATGTTTGTTTAAAAAAAAATTCTTTATCATTGATAAGTTGATTTCAAAGTATTTTTTATGGTCACATTAATAATCATTTTCTTTCGAAATAGGAAATTGTCATAAAATCTTCATTTCCTTGATAGGAGAAATTGTTGTTGAAATCCTCATTCTTCCTTCAAAAGAGAAATTGTTGTTTGTATTCTTCGTTTCTTGAAAGTAAAAGGCATTTGAATTGTTGATTTAGTGCACCTAGTTTCTTTTCTACATTCATAACATTAATGAAACTAGAAAGTAAAACTTTCATTTGCATGTAGAATAATGTGTGTTTTGAAAAAGGAACATTAGGAAATCTGCATTTAGTTTGTGCTCATTGATTTGTTTGCTCACAAATTATTTGCTCTCTTCCCTTAGTAGCTAGGTCTTTCATTGAGGAAATTGAAAGTGAAAGATTGTTTATCATTATTAGCTTGCATTTTAGGAATTTCATACACATCATCGTGGTGAACCTTTGAAAGGAAAATTGTTAAGCAAGATCAACATAAAATTAATCTCAATTTACTTAACAACGCATTGGAACCATAACGATAACATTTAGAAGGTCTACGTTAGAGACGTGTTCTGACGTCGTAAAACATAGCAGTGGTCATTAACTTGTCTGTGATACATTTCGAGTGTGATACCTCACTCCACGTACGTAAGTATATTGTAGCTCATCCACGTACTTTTGGGTATATCGGGAGGTGTTACAGTACGATAAGTATAAAGGGGTGCTCTCATTGTGCAGTTTCGCATCAGACAGCACTAATACAGACTTGGACCTCCACGTACCTTCGGGTATATTTGGGAGGACAACTTTTAGGTGCTATCCATCCATAGTGAATTGAGTCGGCCGCCTTGAAATTGTGATACACCGAACACAGTATTTGGGGAGATTACCTACTCGTACTTCTTGGTTCTCTAGGAGGTATTTTTTAGTTCACAGTTTCTTGGTAAACCCTTTTACCTAGCATTACCCTCTTTTTTTTTATTTGTGTTTTGGTTAAAATAAATCAGTAATTGTGAAATAACAAAATTGTATCCCCCGTCATTCACGTAGATTATCTTTAAAACCACCTTTACCACTGGAAGTTACTTCTGGTAGGCGAAGGCGATCATGATCTGCCGAATCAAGTACAATTCGTACCTCTGGTGAAACATCATCTTTTAAACTAGAGTTAGCTCAAATTTTTTCCACACATCCCGGTTCGTCTACTATTGTCGAAACAGAGTCTTCACAGCTACCCATGGTCATGATCCATCCAATTAGTGAGACCATACCTCCTGAACCCGACGTTGTTCAATCACAAATTGATCCAGATCTTGTCTCTTCTTTTCCAGAACATCTGAATCTAGAAGTCGAACAACCGGAATTTGTTCCAACCTTGGTCATCCCACAATTTTTTGTAGCCAATGAAACTCCTATATCACACAATCAACTGTTTGAAATATATTTTGGGCCTGATGGTGAAGTTCTTCCTCCTGGTTTAATTTCGATTGAATAAATCCCACAAGATGGTACACCTTTAACTCCAACCCATTTTGGGGGGGACCTTTACCTATACGATTCTTTTCCTTAATCATTTCCATCGATTTTTGTTGATCATGTTCCCATTCAATCTCCCGTCGATTTTCAAGGGTATACATTTGGTCAAACAACCATGTCTGAACCAACATCTTCGGTTGGGTCTGTTGTTCCAATTACGTCATCTCCTACCCTCGATGCTTCGTCGATGTTCACAACTTCACCAGAGTCATATTTTCACGGTGGCCCTTCGGTTCCAACAGGTTACAAATCATTATCTAGCACTTTCTCTGGTGCCTCTTCAAGACCATGGTCTTTACCAATGTCATCATCTGGTATTTTAACTGGTAGTCCTATCATTAGTACTAAACGACTTGATTCATTATATACATCATTAGGGCAATATTAAGTCGGTCCTTTTGGGTCAATTCCTTTAAGTACCATATCAACTAGTCTCCCAGCATTTGGAGAAAACTATTTTTCATCTTATTATTCTCCTCATGCTAGGGGGCAAGATTTAGTCACCCAATATGATAGTAATCCGTCAATTTTTGGTCAAACTAATATTGAATTGAATGTTTTTCAATGGCAGCCCACTCTGCCTATCCAACCACAAATGGTTGTACATTCGTATCAACCGGTTCAACCTGTTATATCCACTTCATTACCACTTGTTAATACATCTTTAGCCTTGTTACACATTCAAAATATTGTACATCAATCTTATCAGGCGGGTCCTTCAACTTAATATCATCAAATGTTGGGTCCAAAGACTCAAAATCCTTTGGTTAATTTACAACAACCTGTATTAGAAATCATTTATTCAGAAGTTGGTCTACCATTTTATGGGATGTCACAATCGGAACCTGGTTATACATATCAACCGAATCCAAGTTATCCTAATTTGGGTTATAACATTGGTGGACAGACCCCTTGGCAACCTCAAGTGCAAATGCCTCAAACTTCATTTCAACAAGTATCATATCCAAGTTTTGGTCAATAGCATCCTCAAGCATTTGCTATGCAAAACAACCCCTATCTGGGTTACCAGCAACATATTCCATATGTTGGTGCTCAAAGACCTATTGCTCAAGCAACTCCATCATACCCTGGCTATGCTCAACTTGACCTTAATAGATAGTTTCCTTTTGTTGCAACTTTAGAATTACCAGATTTAAGTTGGTTAACTAATGATCCTATCAATTATGCTCCTTGCTGGCCGATGATACCTCATAAATTACCCTCTGATATTCCTAAATTCAATGGAAACCCTAAAGAAGATCCGTAGAATCATGTTATGACTTATCATTTATGGTGTTCATCAAATTCCCTGAATGATGATTATGTTTGAATGTGTCTTTTTCAGCGTACGCTCACAGGTCTGGCTACTAAATGGTACATTGAATTACCTATAGCTTCTTTCAAAAATTTCACTGCTTTCGCTACTGTCTTTTTGACCCATTTCCAGTTACCAATTAGATACGAAACTAGAACGGAACTCTTGACCAACTTCAAACAAACTAATGCTATTCACATTTCTGATCATATTCATGAGTGGCATCATCGTTGATGAATGATTAAGACATTTTTTCCTGATCAGCTACTTGTTGAATGGTTCATTAAGTCCCTGTTACCATCTATAACTGAGGATGTGGCTAAGGGTTGCTTTGTCACGGAAGAGAAAGTTATCGCTCGTGCCCAATATTTAGAAATTATTTACACTCAGTACAGCATGCTCTATGAAAAAATTCCTAATGCGTCATGATCTAATTTAAATGTTCCTCCTCAAATAAAGGACTCTCATGCTAGAGACGGCTTGATAGGCACTGCAAATACACACCATGCTACTACATCTAATATTGCTCCTACTTCTGAAATTAATGCCATGTCATTTGACAAAGGCAAGAGTGACAAGCAATCAGGAAGTAAGAAAAAGGGGAAATCAAAGAAAAAACTTACTTCTAACCCATAGGAAAGATCATTTGATCAACCATTTGGACCACAAAAATCTCGTTATCCATGCATAATCTGTAACGAGGAACACTTTGTTAGGGATTGTCCTCACCATGCTAAAGTTTCAAAAATCATCAAGACTTCCCATACATTAGCTATGTTAACAGACCCATTTCCGAATCCGGACACCAATTTGGTTGCTACGGATCCATCTCTTAGTTCTCAAGTGTTAATGTTATCCACCACAAAACCTTCAAAAGATATTTTGGTGTCAATGCGTAATAAATATTATGGTAGTTAGGCCATTGATCAACCCACTACCTCAACAAAAAATTCATCTACTGAATCAGTACCACCTACTGCTATTCCTCAATTGACAATTAAGCCACCAAAGGGAGTAATCCATAAATCGACATATAATCATCAAGAAAGAGTTATAAAAAATTATAATATAGTTGAAGATTTGGCTCAATCCCCTTCAGCTATGTATTCTCTTAAGGTATTACAAAATTATCCCTCCCAAAAACAGGCTTTATTGTCGACCATTGGTGGAATTGATCCGACTGATTCTATTCTTGTCGTCTTTAAACATACGGGCTATGTACCGCAACTACCAGTAGAATTGGCATTCTCCATACAAGTAAATGTTCTCAATCACCTTGTTCATCGTGCTATTATTGATGAGGGAGCATCTACCTGCATTATGTCTCTAAACTATTGGAAGTCACTTGGCTCGCCATGATTATCACAATCATCAATGACGTTGAAGGCTTTTGATGGAATAATATATAAACATTGTGGTATTATTAATAACCTACATGTTGAATTAGGGGGAAAACCAGTGAATATTGATGTTGAGGTTGTTGACAAACCCCTTGAATATAATATTTTACTTGTAAGACCATGGGTATATGCGATGACTACGATTGTTTCTACATACTTTAGAATGATTACCTTTCCATATAAAGGTACAATCACAATCATTAATTAATTATCCTTCTTTGCCTCCGCTTCGTAGGTAACTGGGAGCATTCCGTTTGTTCACATACCCCAACTAGAAATTCAAAACATTGGTGTAGGACTATTAAAGGATTCCACTCTCATGGGAACCTTTGGATTACCACCGCCTGCGACGTCGGCAGAAATTGCAAGTATAGAGACCTGCTACATGATCTCTTCCACTCTATCTGCCTTAAGGAAGAGTACGGGTGATTCTGATATTTCTACGTTGGATGAATTTTTACTGCCCAGCCCTATTGAGCTGGCATAGAAATCAAAATATTTTTCTTGGGTGGCAAATCCGAAATCAACGTCGCCGATTGTTTCGATTGATCGTTCCTTATATTTTGGTACTCCATATGATCCATTTTCCTCAATGTTTTTGACAGATGAAAATATTTTGGAAGCTATGATGTTAGAAGGAGAAACATGAGAATATTATCATCATCGTTCCCATATTCCAGATTATGAAGAAAACAATATTGGTGAACTTTATCACCCATCAATCAAAAATTTATTTTTAAATTGTTTTCCAATTAATGCAATCGATTCTAACAGAAATTTATCAAATATTGAAGAAACAATTTCTATCGATATTTAGACCAAACCTGGCATTGTAGAAAATATTCATATCGGTGTATCTTGTTCTCCATCAGAACTTGAATCATATCGCTCTCTATTTCGTGAATTTCATGATGTATTCGCTTGGTCTTACAAGGAAATTCCAGGCATAGATACTAGTATAGTTGAAAACACTATTAATATGTATCCTAATGTCAAATCAGTACACCAACGGCTTCGTCCTTTTCATCCATAGAAAGCCACTGCCATCAAAGAAGAAGTTGAGAAACTTTTGCGTGCTGGTTTCATTTACCCTGTTCCGCTAATTGAGTGGGTTTCCAATATCGTTCATGTTATGAAAAAACAAGGAACCATTAGAGTGTGCGTCGATTATCGAGATGTCAATCAGGCTTGTCCAAAAGACAACTATCCTACTCCCTTTATCGACCAAATTATTGACGATTTTTTTGGATGTGAAATATTTTTGTTCATGGATGGATTTTCCAACTACAATCAAATCAATATCTACCCAGATGATCAACATAAGACAACATTAATTTGTCCCTGGGGCACATTCACTTCTGTTTGGTTTAAATAATTCTAGGGCAACTTTTTAGAGAGAAATGGATTATGCTTTCAACGACATCAAGCACATTGTTCAACCATATCTAGATGATTTACCAGCGCATTCACGAAATCAGACTGATCACCCGATGCATTTGAGAGCCATTTTATTACACTGCCGCCACTACAAAATATGCCTCAATCCACATAAATGTGTGTTTTGTGTTGGTTTTGGTCGATTTCTCAGATTCGTAGTCTCAAAAGAAGGAAATCAAATAGAGCCATTGAAGGTTCAATCCATCCTTGATTTTCCTCTGCCATCAAATTTACTTCAGATACAGAAACTTCAAGGAAAAGCTCACTTCCTGAGAAGGTTCATTCCAAACTACGTCGAAATGGCTAAAGGATTTACTTGATTATTGAAAAAGGGGATTCCCTTCCATTGGGACCAAGTTGTGCAAGCTTCTTTTGATCCTTTCAAGGATCATCTTGTCCAAGTGTCATTAATGTATCCTCCTAATTATCAAAATGATTATTTCCTATATATCGTCGTGGCTACAACGACCATTGCTATGGTTTTGGTCCAAGTAGAAGATGGAATTGAACATCCGATCTATTATTTGAGTCGTAATCTCAATGATACGAAAGTTAAGTACTCATATGTAGAAAAGCTTGCCTTGGCAGTTGTTCAAGCTGTCCAAATATTTCGCCATTATATCCTGCTCTAAAAAACAATAATAGTTTCTAATTGCAACCCCATGAATTATATCTTATCATGTCAATTGCTGGGGGGAAAATATTCAAAATGGATTTTCATTTTGTAGGAATTTGATTTGGAATTCATCAAATCCAAGTCAAATAAGTCTTTAGTTTTGGCTAAGCTTCTCTGTGACCTTCCCTCTGATAGTACTGAAACTACGTCGGAACCATATATTCTAGACGAGTCTTTATTTCTGATCGGATCATCTGATACCTGGTATGGGGATTTCATCATCTATCTCCAAACTAAAAATTTTCGACCTGATACCTCTCGCTCTGAACATCGACGTATTCGATACCAAGCCAAAGATTATGTGATCGTCGGCGATACACTTTATCGTTGTGGTGTCGATGCCATTTTAAGGATATGCCTCACTCATGAGGAGGCCGAAAAATTATTAAATGAATGTCATGTTGGGGCTTGTGGCGAACATTTATCTAGATATGTTACCACGCAGAAAATACTCCCGCTGGCTATTTCTAGCCTACTATTTTTAGAGATTGTATCCTCGCAGTCAAAAGTTGTCATGCATGCCATATTTTTTATTGTAAGATCCGCAAACCGCCAGCACCAATGCATCTTGTTGTCTCCGTGGGACCATTTATGAAATGGGGTATTGACTTCATGACCTGTAACCCTCCTTCGTCCGGGGGGCATAGTTATATTATTGTCGCAGTCGACTATTTTACCAAATGGGCCAAAGAAATGCCTACATTAAACAACACAGGACAGACAACTACATTTTTTTTCTTTAATCATGTTATTACATGGTTTGGGGTCCCACATGCTATAGTTACAGATCATGGGAAGCATTTTCCCAACCATATGATGTCTAAATTGACTGCAAATTTAGGATTGTCACATGATAATTCTACTCCGTATTATCCACAATCAAATGGACAAGTTGAGGCTATTAACAAAATTATTAAATGAATGCTTCAATGAATGATAGGAGTCTGTAAAATGAATTGGAATTTTATCTTGTACTCTGCTTTGTGGGCATATCGAACCTCGGTGATAAACGCAACCAGATTTACTCCTTTTGAATTGGTGTATGGTCTGGAAGCTATCTTACCAATCCAATCGAAATATCATCGTTAAAACTCGCGATAGACTTGTTACCTGACACCTCAGAAGAAGAAGCGTGTCTCCTTAACCTCATCCATCTTGATGAAATGCGTCGTGAAGCTCAAATGGAAAACGAAGCGCATAAGAGACGTATAAAGGCACAATACGACAAAAATGTCCAGCCTCGCATCTACTCAAAGGGCGGCTTGGTCCTTCTTTATGATCAAGAATCTGATGTAATAGGTACAGGGAAATTCGAGCCATTATGGCATGGCCCCTATATTTTCAAAATAGTTCTTGCTAAGGGTTCCTATGATTTAGTTGATTATGATGGGATTCCATTGGCACAACCTTGTACTCAGCCTCCACTGAACTGAGTGCCACAGATCTTTGTTTCCTACTGTACCAAGAAACTATTGTAGACCAGATATTTAAAATCCCTCCAGATGTGCTCTTTCTATCCATTGGGCTCCCTACCCAATCTGCATCCATGAAGACATGTAGCATCAACTCATACAACTGTCTGTACCACAGTCCATATCTTGATGTGCCCCTGAGATACCTTAGGACATGCTTGCCTACCTTCCAAAAGAGCTTGGTAGGCTTAACCATAGCTTGTGAAAGCTAGTTAACAGCATAGCATATGTCTGATCGTGTATTGACCAAATACATGAGTGAACCAACCAACTGTCGATAAACAATGGCATCCACTACCTCTGTTGATGTAGCATCCTCTTTCCTCCAACCACCAGGAGGAAGAGTGTCGATAGGCTTGCATCCTTGCATGTTGAACTTCTCCAGTATCTCCCGGGCATACTTGCCTTGAGACACAAATAGTCCACCCTTCCGCTGCCAAATTTCCAATCCCAGGAAATAATGAAGGAGGCCCAAGTCCTTCATCTCAAAATCCTTTTCAAGATCTGCCTTGCATGAGTGTATCAATAGTTCATCAACTGTTAGTATCAAATCATCTACATAAAGTACAATGATCAGCAACTTACCCTTAACCACAATCTGGTACAGGTTAGGATCCGCCTCACTCTTGGTGAAACCAATTTCGGTGAAATAACTGTCTATATGTGTGTACCAAGCACGAGGTGCTTGTTTCATCCCATACAGCGCTCTTTTGAGCCTGCACACATGTGAATCGCTGGTGAAGATTTTGAATCCTTCAGGATGCTCTATGTACACCTCCTCCTCAATGACTCCGTTGAGGAGCGCAGTCTTCACATCCATCTGATGAATGTGCCAACCCATCTGCGCTGAGAGAGCAAGGATGGTCCGTATGGAAGAATACCTTGCGAAAGGTGCAAAGGTTTCTTCATAGTCGATCCCCTCGATCTGTGAGAAGTCCCGAGCAACAAATATTTCCTTGTACTTCTCGATGCTCCTGTCAGCAGCTTGCTTCACTTTGTATATCCATCTAGAACCTACCACTGATTTCCCTTCCGGCCTTGGGACAATCTCCCATGCACTGTTTCTGACAATCGAATCATACTCTTCCACCATGGCATCTACCCATGCAAGGTCCTCCACAGCTTCCTTGAAAGAGGATGGCTCCGTCACGATACACTTGCTCATCAGAGCCATGTATCCAGTAAATCATTTAGGTGACTATCTCTATCTGCGCTGTGATGTAGGTGCTCCTACATTCTGTGTTGCATCAAGATTCAGTTGCTCAGCTTCTGTAGTGCGCTTCCACCCTCTGATGTTTGGCGCTGCATGAGTGATTTCTTCCACTCCATGAACCTCCTCTTGCGGTTAATCCACATCCTGAGGCTCATCCTTAGGAACTAGTAGCTCCTCATCTGCATGCAAGTGTAGCTCCCTCTCAAGCGACAACTTTGTGGCTTTCTCCTCATGAAATTTGATATCCTGTTGCACAACAGTCTTTCGACTGTCTGGAAAATACACACGATAGTTTTGGGGTGTTTCTGTGTACCCCACAAATATCCCAACCTCTGCGATTGACTCCAGCTTCTTCCTGGCATCCTTCGTCACATGAATGTAAACAGGTGAGCCAAAAATATTCAAATGAGAAATATCAGGCTTCTTACCAGAAAACGCCTCTTCGGGTGTACTCATGCCAAGTACTTTATGAGGACAACGATTTTGCACATAAACCGCAGTGTTGCATGCTTCAGCCCACAAGTGTATGGGAAGGCCCTGATCATGCAACATCACCCGTGCAGCACCCACGATTGTTCTGTTCTTTCTCTCCGCGACCCCATTCTGCTGTGGGTTATGAGGCGCTATGAGTTCTCTTCGAATTCCTTCCATGCTGCAAAAGTCTTTGAATTCGCCAGAGATGAATTTACCACCATTATCGCTCCTAAGAGCCTTCACCTACTTCCTCGACTCTTTCTCAACCAGCTCCTTGAACTCACAGAACTTTGAGTATGTCTCGCTCTTCTTCTACATGAAGAAGATCTAGCACTTACGAGAAAAGTCATCAATAAATTTCACATAATACCTATGCTTTTCTATCGAAGCTACTGAGAAAATTCCACACACGTCTCTGTGAATTCTTTCAAGGATCGTCATGGCACGACTATCCTTCTCATGAAAGGTGACTTTCATAAATTTTCCCAAGGTACATCCCTTGCACTGATCTGACTGCGCAAGTGTACCCTTGGGAAGCTCGGTATAAATCTACTACAAAATTTTCAAAGCGCCATGGTGAAGATGGCCCAATCTCCTGTGCCACAATTCACCCTCATCCCGGCTCACCACTCCTTCTGCTTTTCCTACCATTACTGCACAGCCATCTACCTACAATTGATAAAAGTTCTTAACTCGAACCCCTATCCTTTGCGTTTCACCAGTTGCCTTACTGCACAGGAAATCCTTTCCCTCGCTAAAAACAACATCATATCCCTTGTCTTCCAACATCGCCACAGAGATCAGATTATTATTCAATCCTGGAACATGCATGACATCCTTCAATATGAAAGGTTTACTAGACTCCCTCTCAAAGGAAATGGTTCTGATACCAGTCGCACTGTATCTACCATCATCACCCATCTCGATGTGCACTCCAAGATCCTTCTCATCCAAATCACTAAACAAATCTTTGTCTCCGATCATATGGAAAGATGCACCACTGTCAAGAAACCACAACAATCCCATCACACTTGAAACCAAGCATGTGATCAGCAAAAAATCCAACTCAAACTATGAGGCTAAGGCCTCTCCAGCTGCAGTTCCAGCAGCCTGCTTATTTTTCTTCTTTTGTGGACAATTAGTGGCGTAATGTCCATGTTGGTGATAGTGAAGGCACTTCACCTCGGACAAGTCCTGCTTCTTGCCTTTTGCACCGGATTGAGAAGGATTTTTATTTCCCTTCCCTTTCCTTGCTTTGGCAGCCAAAGCGCAATTTTCTTCATCTTCATTCTTCGATGAAGATCCATCCCTGGTACCCCGCCTTATCTCCTCCTGCACAAGATTCGACCAAAGTCACTCCCATCCTGGCAGTTTCTCCTGACCATTGACAGAGTCCTCGTAGCAATGCCAACTCTTTGGAAGCCCAAGGAGAGCCAAGCTCACCAATTTCTCTTCACCTACAGTAACCCCCACACTTCCCAGCTCATCCCTGCACTGGACAAACTTCGTGAGGTACTTGGGTATACTTTCGCCTTTCTCCATTTTTATTTTTCTGAGCTTCTCTTTAAGCGCCAACTTCCTTTGGTTGCTTCTGCTTTGGAACAAGTCTGTCAAGATTTCCACATCAAGAATGGAGAAGCTTTACCATGAAGGATGGACACTATGTGATCCTTCACACCTTACAACAGAATCCTTCAACATTTTTTTGTCTTCTTTTTCCATGCATCAAGTGCGGCTGCATCTCTAGAACCAGGCTTTGGAATTTCTGCATCTATGAACTCCTTCAACCCATTATCATCCAGCACCACCTCCATCCTGTCCTTCCATGAAATATAATTTGAGCTGCCCTCAAGGGCATACTCCAATCGCAATCCATTGAAAGACATTTCAATGAATGCTCAACTTCGACACCAAGAAAAAACTGCAGCAAATTCAAATTCCACCAGCACAAAACTCAGCCGCTTCAATAATTGCAATCTGCTCTGATCAATATCGCTTTGATACCATGTAGAAATTATATAAATTATGTGTTATATATCCAATATTCTCCTGATCACACACTATTTTAACTTCATGCACAATACAGAATCTATTCCACCATTGATCATCACATTCGGAAATTAAATCAATTGCAATGCACACATGAAACCATAAAAATTCACACACATTAACACAGTGATTTAATGGGAAAGCCTGAAGCTAAAAACCCAAAATATCTATATATAATATATGTCATAGAGATCATGTAACAATCCTCATACAAATCTGAACATTTCAAGCTCTCAGTATAATACACTTGCTACACACTAATTAGGCTCGATCTAGCAAATCCATGCACCGATCTCTTCCACTTGCTAGCCTGCCTCTACTGTGAAATCCCTACTAAAGAATGGCTCTGAATGAACTCGAATCCACCTTGCTTGCACTATGCAATCCTCATTGGAATCTCCACTGAGTTTTGGATGCAATCAATGCATCACTATAGTCACAACTGATAGCCACACTTGCTCTTTCACCTACCTGTCCACTGGTCTCCACTGAAACTGTCCATGCACTTTAGTTAACTGATGTATTATTCAGTTGATTAATGAGTTATTATTTAGTGAATTAATTAACTAATTAATTCACACCACTCTCACTAATGTATCAATCAGTTAGACTAGAAACAACTAGCTGAACTGAGTCTAACTGAGTTAAACTGAATAAAACTCCACCAACTACCTCTATAACTCCACCAAACTCTGTCACATGAGTGCTAACTGAAGTCCTCATGCATTAGCTCCAGTAAACCCTTAGGAATAGCATAATTCCTTCTGTCATCTGCTATGCCACATCTTTGCACTTAACTGAAGTGCTCCAAGAGAATAATATAATGTTTAGGGTCCAAATATTATTAAGAGCTAATAATATTCAACATATCTATTTTTAGACTAGCAATCTAAAAATAAATTTCACCCAATATGTCTAAAAATAGAAGTCCATCTATTTTTCCAACTTGAACAACCATCCACAAATAGCATCCTGCAACTCATATAATATGATCGACATGTCTAAAAATAGACATAGTCTAAAAATAGACTTGCGCCAAAAATAGCGTGTGGGCCCACTTAGTGAAGGTGACTCTTTTCACTAAGCTCATAATCTTGTTGAATCTCAACATTAGAAAAATATAATATTATAGAGAAATGGAACACATAAAAATATGCAAAAATACAAACAAATAAAACATATAAAATAAGAGAGTCACAGATATATGTGTTTCACCCAACTTGGGCTATGTCCACAGAAAAACGTCCAGACCATCCTTTATATTATCCAGTGAAATGAAGAGACACAACCTACAACAAATCCATTGTAATATCCTCTAATCTCTCACACAATCCCCCTTTCTCTTTCTCACTCATAATACACACCACACGTAGCCGAAATACAATTCCCTCATATGAACTTATGGGTTTCCTTCTAGGGAAAAAAACCCTGAATTAAACATAACTTCTACTGTCATATCATCCACTAATGAACGATCCAAATTGACAATGAAATTACAATATTTTTCAAGGAAATTTTACATATATTTTTAGCTTGGGGAGCACTACGTGGAGGGGTGTATAGTATTCCTGGGGTATACATCCGACTGAAACAAAGACCTATAAATCAAGATGATAATCAGGCTCCACACCCAACACAAAGAAATTTCCTTTTCTACTTTTTTGGATGTGTTATCATTGTGTTGATAAATATTTTTGTTTCTTGACAACTTCTGAGACATTGTTTTATCAATATATGACCTGTACCATTTAATATAGGAGCCATTAAATATATTTTATTAAATAATCCATAATTTTCAGCCAAAAAGAGGTCTAGTAACCGGTGTGGTTATGTGCATAAACATCTCGGTGTGTTTAATTTAGTAAATCCACTAATGCATTTTTTACAACGAAAAAAAAAATTAACTTTAAATTATGATGGTGTGATATGTAATGATAAAATAACCATCATCACAGTAAAAAATGAATACATAAAAAATTAAACACAAGTTTTTTGGATTTAACGGTGTTCTTTATCAGAGGCACACCGGTGCGTTTTATTGCATAGGGCGCACCAATAAAAGATTTATTTTTTTGATGCAAGTGCATCTAACCCAGGCTAATCATTTAATAGAGGAGTTAGTTTGTAAAGTGAGGATTAATTAATTAATGTATTTTCTTATATTTTTTAGGAGAGAATGAGGATTATTGTAAATCAGAGAATATTTGAGATGATTGTGGAAGGTTTGAGAAGATTATGTGTTAGTTAGCTCTTATCTAGGGATAAGAGATTGAATGAGATATTTTAGAGATTAAGTGAGAAATGTTAGGGATTAGGAGAGGTATTTTGGGACTTAGCTTAGGATCTAGAACCTCCTTGGTTTCTAATCCAATTATATTAATAGAGGTGAGCCTATGAGGCATGAGGCATGTAGAAGAGTGTGTGTGAGAGTGAGGAATGTAATGGCCAAGTATGAGGCCAACAGTTCTCTGTAAATATTTTATTGATTAATTATTTAAGATATTGGGTGTGAATTTGATTTTCAGTTTTATTATGTGTTTGTTTATTTTTCAAGTGCAGACCCTATGGCCTGTGCTATCATTTGGTATCAAAGCTAGTTGATATCATTTTTTTTTTTTAAATGGACAGGGTCGACAGGGTGTGTATTTGATTCAATAAGTGCCCCCCCTACTTTACATGTTAAACGCCTTATATATAGTAACAAAAACCCATTAAATCTAAAATATTTAAAATGAAAAGCCCTAATTGTGAAGTGGTAGAGGGAGTTAAACCCTAAGGTGAAATTTTGCAGTCACATAAGAAAGAAGAAGCAATGTTTTAAGGTAAGTATTATTTTTTTTCCTGAATTTTAATTAAATCTAAATAGGAACAAAGATTGTAAAAATTTATATTAGTAAAATCAATAATAAAATTTTACTATGCAAGGTTTTTATTTTTTTGTGAATTTTAATTAAATCTAACAAAAAATGTAATTTTTTTTATTAGTACAATCAACAGTAAATTTTTAAAATTTTACTATGTAGGTTTTTGAGTGAATTATTTTCCCTTTGAAATTCTAATCGTCTAAATAGTTTTGTTCTTCCAAAGCATTATGTTGCTCCATAGTGCTCCCAGTATGCCTCCTTTACAAATCCGTACCTTGAAGTTTTGGGAAAAATAATGAAATAGTGAATAGATTCTTACTATTTATAAGAATTTATGAAATTATTTCGAAAAATAAATTACCACTCATTTTTCAATTTGAAAAAAATAAAATCGCACCATTTTTTTCATTTTTTGGAACATCCGTGTGTTTCATATTAAAAAGAACTAGTGTGTTTAATAGTAATTCACACTGATTAAGATAACCTATCGGTGCACTAAATTTTGTTAACACGTTGATATGATAGAATTCTGTTTTTATTTTAAAAATCCTAGAAATTAGTGCGGTTACTATTTTTACACATCGTTATTATTTAAACGCATCAGTGCAATTAGTTTTACAAAACCACTGATATGATTTAAAATTTATTTGAATTTTTACTTTCACATAAAATGGCATAGTCATCTTAAATTATTTTTTTATCTAGATGCATCCACGTGAGTTATAGTAGTTCACAATATACATTTTCCATTTAAAGTTGCCATATTCTTGAAAAATGGTTTGAAAACTATATCGAAATTCAAATTGTTGTTGTATGGTTCTCGAAATTAATTTTAGCTATGTACACAAAAAATTATTATTGATTTTTCTCAAATGCAGGGAGAAAATCTCATAATACCAAATGGCCAATTCTTCAAATTCCATCTCATTCCATATTTCTCAAAGTCCATCGCAGAGTTCTCACTTTCTATCTCGAGTAAGTTCAAATTTTATTTATATTTCAATTATCTAATTTTTTTTTTATCCATGTCAATTTGAATAAAAAAGTATCCAAATTTACAAGATCCTAATTCAGAATCGAGTTCAGATGCATAAAATATTCCACCAATTCAAAAATGTCGAAAGCTCTTATCGGGAGTAGCATACCACAAGCATTTGGTAGATGAAAATGGATAGTCACTTTACCTTTCCAATTGTAACATGCCATCTTCTAGCCGCAATCATGGGTCGACGATGGTAAAAATTGTTTTGTTATATTGTAATTTCAGCAAACTAATTGGATTGTACTTAATAATATCATTGATGTACTAATTTTAAAAACTTTTTGAAATTAAAATTCTAGTGATGATGAGTGACCCACCTACCATCTTCCGGTGCACCCCACTGCAATGCCAAATCGATAGAAGGTTTTCTTAAGAGAAAAAATCGAAGAGGAAGCATACAAATAATGGTTGAATCACCCACCTCTTCAATTCCCACTATGTCCAGATTCACAAATTAGGAATGATTACAACAATAGTAGTTCTTCATAATAGGCTGGCAATGGAGGCAATCAAATAAAGGTTGGTATGGATGATTAATTACGAGATACAACTTCCATGAAGGTAATGTCATTAGATTAGATGTATTCCAAAATGATGAGCTAGGGTATGATTCTCATATCACTAATACAATATCAAAAGCCTGAAATATACTTCCATCACCCCTCTATTTGGACCTAGTGACCAGTCAAATTCTACCTAGTTGGGAGCAATGATGTTACTATAAAAATTGAATGCAAAGTTTGGCATGTTGAATGCATGTTTCTCGATGATATTAAGGTAATTAACCATGATAAAGTCCTTATATTTTGATAAATGTTATCACACAATCAACATTAAAAATGGTCGCTTTTATGAACGTTAAATATTAACATTGTACTTTTATATTTCACACCAACTACATGTTATTCAAAGATAAGGTTCTTTCGAGTAATAATGTCTTGCCTGGTAGCTGCAAAGAGGAAAATAAATTGTTGAAAATGTTGGGTGTTGAGTACATATCATATCATGTATGTCCAAATGATTTTATTCTATATAAAGGAGAATACACAGACAAAGAGATATATTTGAAATTTTGGTATGACAGGTACCATAAATTAAAAAAAGGGTGGGGGGGGGGGGGGGGTAAATGACATGGTCCTCCTCATAAGATATTGAGGAACATGCCTATAATCCCAAGGATTCAGAGGCTCTTTCATTGCAAAGAATTAGCTATGTTGCAAGGATGGCATGCCTCACACAAAAGTGAGTCGAGATTTATTTGAATCCAAACAAATTCAATATCCATAAAGCATCTCGAGGATACATGGTGAAAAAAATTCAAGGACAAAGTACGAATTCTATGACTTAGCATATCCATGGATGGTATCAACCCATATTCCCTCCAAAACACCAACTACTCTATTTCTCTTGTAGTAGTGATCAATAACAATATCCCCCCATGGTTTTCCGTGAAGAATCAACATCTTATGTTGGCTCTCATAATCCTTGGTAGAAGAAAAGTGAAGAATATGGATGTCTACTTACAGCCATTGGTAGATGAATTGAAGGAATTATGGGAAGGGATGCATGTATACAATGTATCAAGACCCATCAGAATAGAGAGGAGTTTTACATTGTAGGGAACATGTGATTACACAGCACATGAGTATCTAGGATTAGGAGTTTTCTCTGGTAAATTACATTTTTATTGATTTGTTTATATACATGGCAATATTGTTTCGAATAGCAATTTAATTCGTTGCAATTGTTTTGATCTTCATGATATCTAACATTCCCCTTATACAATAATTTTGCAGGTCTTGTAACAAAAGGGTATCATGGATATAAAATTTTTGGACCTTCTCAGAAGGCTAGGTGGTCCAACCACCTGTGAAATCTAGTGTATGAATGCTCCAAGGTCTTCCTCCCAGAAGAAAAAATTGACAGAAGAGAAACATCTGCTTTCAATGGTAAACCAAAGAGAACACAAAAGCCTACAATAATGACACTAGTTGAATGGATTAGATCAAATGAGAGAGAGAAAATGAAAGATATTACATAAATTTTCAATTAAAATGGGGAGCCTATGTTCGATTATACATAATTTTTCAACACCTATGTTGAGAAATTTCCCATTAGGGTAAAAACTAAATATGTCTTTTATGTGCTCCCATATTGGGAGCATCTTAATATTTCCCAATTAATGATACCATGCATATATTTAAAAATGCTTCGTATTCTTTATGGAGGCACATATCATCTAAATAAAATGACACAGTGGCTATTAGGAGATATTTATTTCTTCAAAAACTAAAAAGAAACATTGGCCAAGACAAGAAAGTAGAGAGGTTGGTCCCTCTTGGTATTTCAAAGAAGGTGATGTCCTATGGACTTTAAAGAAATATGGTATTTCTCTGGCAAAGGAAGTTATAATGGGTGTGAGGGTGACTTCTTTATATGGATCTTCACTACGATTCTACTTTGTTGTGGAGGACCATTTGTCAAGGTTGAAATTGCATGACCATTTGAACATTTTAAAAATACGTATGTCAAAAACATGACTTTATTATTTGTTATTATTTTTATTCCATGGGATAAAATATAATTAATTTTTTTATGTGGTTACTTTGTAGTGTCATTATCCTCTACTCGTGTGTGGGTGTGTGAGACATTACTTCCCCCAAGACCTATGGTGTGCCATATCTAAACTATCTACATTTGTACAACAGATCACATCAATGGAGATTAATATGGCTAGCATTCCATGGTGGCATCAAGATATAGTTGAGATTGTTTGTATGCTTGAGAAGTAACTACCAATGAGTTTCATGGACTTGCAAGTTCATCTTTTAATTCACCTAGTAGATGAGGTTGAATTACTTGGGGTGGTTTCTTGTCGTTAAATGATTTTCTTAGAGAGGTACATGAAGAAATTGAAAGGTTTTGTTTGAAAAAGGGAAAAACCCAAGGGGTATATGGCAGAGGGGTACATATCATATGAGTCTTTCTATTATACCAGTGAGTACATCAAGCAGATCTACAACACACCAGGTGTGATGATTTGAGGTGATGAAAGGGATGAAGACAAAAAAGCATGGGAGATTCTCAAAATGAATAGAAAAAGGTGAGTGATAAAGAGTAAATGACTTATCATTTATCAAATTTCTACATAGTAACTATTCACACTAAACTTCATAATGTATACTTTGATCTCATACATACTATATATGTTAGTTTGATTTCATCGGCGAATTCAAAAATTGGAGTCATCAAAAAATTCATTATTTAGAATTGGGAAGAGACACGACCGTGGGTCACATTGTATAAACAAAAGCAGAGGAAATGGGACATTGTAGGGAAATAATTCAGATGGTTGAATGGTAGAAGTGTGCCATATCCTAATCATTTAAAAGAAAATATGCAAATCATATGCCCCAATAGTTGGGTTGCTGACCAAGTCAGAGAGAAATATGGTCCATCTAGTTGTTACCCACGTGTTGAAGACGATGCACTAAACATAGGGATCAGGTGTATAAACTCGGTAATTATCTCTTTTGGTACATTTTTAACTTCATAATGCACCTTTGAATTGTAACATATACATTTTATATTTTAATTATGTTCAAGTTATTAGACACGTGACGCTGTGATTTTTTCTCTTTTTTATAGGTGCATTTGTTACCATCTTTGTGGGCATATGGACATCATTTTCACATAGAGGATGTCAATGACGGATGTGTTATCACTTCAACAGATTTCTGAAGGCTGAGAAGGAGACCAACAAAGGTAACCACTAACCGCTTTGGCCTAGTAGCTAGCCCTATTAGGGAGGAGAGGGATCTCTCCGCAAGATCACAACCAAATTGACCAGATAATGAAGATTTTAGGCTAGGTATAATAGGCTCTAGCATTTGATTGATTGATTTTGAGTGTTGGATGGTGAATTAGGTCTAGGAATAACTAGGTTAGGGCACTGAGGATTAGACTTGCCGAGATCTGATGGGGAATGGTAGGCACACACTTTATCACTTTCAGGTATCTTGATGAGTGTGATTATATTGGTAGGGTTTCAAAAAGAGCATGGAAATCATGAATTTTTTTCTATCATAGGAAATTGAAACACAACTATGATAATTCCTCCGAAACAAAGCATCAAATAATGAATTATGCCTATCTAACTTAGGAATAAATAAAATTGAAATATTTACATGAATATGGAAAGCATTATACATTCAAACATATGAAAACATAAGAGGCAACACTGCTAAAACACATACCACGTGAATACCACCAAAATAGTTGCAACTCTGTCTATTAGTTCCTATCAAAAAGTATGAATACACTAGTGTTCAAAGATCAATTACATAGCATCCAACCCTTGCAATGACAAATAATATGATAGATATAGACAGAAACATAATTCTCTCAACCTCAGGGGTCAAATCCATGACTTGTGGAGCTGAACCCAAGTCTTTCTCCAACTAAACAAAAAGCTAGGGAAGTTATGAATTGTTTCTCCTTTTAGCAAAACAATTAGAGAAATACTCTAAAATCATTAATGGGAGGTAAATACACCTATTTAACTCTATTAACATGCCATTTACAATCACTTTTAACCCTTTACCCTTTTACAATTACCCTTTTACATTTCCCAAAGTGAAACTTTCAAATGAAAATTACACAAGAAAATTGTAAAATTACAGTGAATTCCCAGAAGCGTAGAAAACTTCTTGTGAGGCCTTTTTGGGTGCCTTCCCGTCATCCAAATTTTCAAAGATTAGTTGTTCTGAGTATCTGGTCAAGTCTAGATGAATTTAGAATATTCAAGCAACAAATTTTTCCTCCTGAAGCCTAATCCTCCTAAAAGTGCAACGAAATTCTGAAAGTGAGGCAAAGAGGTGATTTTTTAGCATTTTTTTGCAAATTCCTTAAAAATTGAACCCTGAAATGGAAATCTAAAAAAATGGGTTGTATTAGAATTTGATTAGCTTTCTAGAAACATAATTTTTTTCTCATTTGGAGGTTTGTAGTAAAAGCGCAACAAATTTCGCTGCGCTTCTGGGGAGAGAGAAGAAACATGCACCAGTCTGTACCAAAAATTCAGAATTTGTCTAAACACCCCAAAATTTGAAAATTTTCAAAATTTTTGTGTGAGTTTTTTTGTGTGAGGCTCTGAAAAAGTGTGTCATGTAACCAAGGAGGCATCAAAAAGAAAATGGATTTTTCCCCTCTCATTTTGACTAATTAGGGTTTCTTTGAGCTTATCTTGTAACTGTTTAACCTTGACATTGCAAATCTTTTTCCTGGTATGGTAGTGGTCAGCCATATGCCTCAACATATGATTGTCCTTGTTGGCCTTGTGAATCATCTTCTCCAAGTGTATGTTTACTCTATCAAGGAAAACTTCCCTATCATCATTGATTTATCTTGTAATTCTTTCCTCAAAGGTGAGTTTTTCTATAAGAGGTACCTCTTGTTGTTTTTCCTGCTCCAATGCTCTTTTTAGGCCCCTTGTTTTTGGTCTTTTCCTTTTGATCTAGGCCTCATCCTCACCAAAATCATCATGTGCAATCACTTCTTTTCCTTTCGCATCTTGCTTCTTAGCTTTCAACAAGTCCATTTCCAAGAGTGTTTGCTTATCTTTCAATTGTTTGTTCTCTTGCTCATGGAAGGAGATAACAAATTGTTCCGTTGATAAATTATATTGCAACTCTCTGATTTTGGCATCTTTTCTTTTGATGACCAGGTTTGGGGTTTCTTGTTCATCTTGGGTTTCCAATTCTATCAGGTCAAAATCCTGTTCTTTCTCATGGATAATTGTCTCTTGTTGTTCGTGATATCCCTGCTTTGCTAATGTATAAGGAAAGGACCCTTCATAAATTTGTGGAGAAAACACTTGCCTATGTCCTCTCTGAAAATTTCTAACCCCTTCTTCCTTTTTTCTCCTTTTAGGTGAATGGTGCTCTTCATGGCTTGATTCTTTATCTTTGTTTAACTGCCCCTCATCCCTGTCACTTGGAGGTTTTTCCTCATTTTTTCTTGGTGATCACACATCATGCTCTGCTGAAGACAATTCTTGCTGATGTAGTGGCTCTACTAAGTTCTCCTGAACTATATTTTCAAAAAATGACTCCCAAGTGATATGATTCTCTTGAAATTGTTGAATAATGATGATATTAATCAGACTGTGATGGAAAAGACTATTCGTATGATCTTTACCATTTTCATGTATCTTCTTTGCCTCCTTGGACACACTTTTGAAGAGTTAATTACACAAATTAAGATATTTCACAATTGTAAAATGCATTAATAGTATTATGTGGTATTGATAAAGTCTTGAAAAATGTCCTTCACAAGTGAAAACCTCATAATGGAATTCATAAATGGAGCGTATTTATCCAATAAGTATCTGAAAGGAAATAAATGCAATGGAGTATCTTTATATGGTCATTTCAAGTAGGGTTTGAAATATTCATCATCAAGACCCATACCCTTGAAAAATATTCTCCATGATTTGGTATACTAGTGGCTGTGGAGATGGTTTCTAGTGTGCAATTGAACTCTATCCCTACTATAACAACATTATCCTTTCTCAAAGAAATGGAAAATAACCCTATGATATGTTCATTATATCCCACCTCTTGTACCTTTTGGAAAAACTGTACACAGTTGAAATTTTGAAAACATTTGAGTATAAAAGGAGATGAGGTGATTTTATGGCAATGAGAGGGCTCAAACCTTAATATATTTCATCCTTTATATTTCTTCCTCTCAGAGGGGGAGGTGTCAGTGTCCATGGAAATAAGAAAACCCTAATGAAGAGGAGGAAAAAAAGAGTGTTTTTACTAGGTTTATGAATGAGATGGTACTATGAGTTTAGGGGTTCCTAATTTTTTTAGGAAAATTAGGGGGGAGAGGAAATGATGTTATGAAGTAGGGAGAAGTGAATTTTTTGAATTTATGTGAGGGGAAGGGGATGAAAAGGCCAAAACACGGGCCTAGGGTAAAAACTAGGTAGAAATTAGGGTATGAGTAGAGTTTTTGGGAAGAATCGGAATTGGGTGAGGAGAAGGGGAGTGAATGGTTGTAATGGAGTGAATGAAGGTGTGGAAGGTGAGTTTCAGGGTTTTCAAACTGAAGAAAAAAAAAATGACCATGACACAATTTCTCCAAATTAACCTTTAAAACCCTAGCTGAGAAACTGAAATTATTTTATGATTTGAAAATTTATGAAGAGGGGATATTTCTCTTTACTTACTTGATTTGTAACTTGTAGACACTCTTCAAAATCCTAAAAAAAAATTCTTGCTTTAATTTTCCTTTAGAAATTATTTCCCCACCTCCTAGTTTAGATGTGCAGCGAGGTTAGAAGATGCATAGCAAAAAGCACAGCAAGGTGTTCAGATGTGCAGTAGAAAGCACAGCAAGAGTCTGGAAATGCAGTGGAAAGCACAATGAAGTTAGCAGATGCACAGCGAGAAGGAATTGTTTTCTAGTGAGAGCTGAAAACCCGACCTTTCTGCCAATGAGAACTGAAGTTTTGTTGGGAGAAATTTAAATGATGAATATAAACCTCATTTATTTATTTGTATATCATCTTCTTCAAATTTAGTGGGGTGGCCCACCAAAATTCCATTTTAACTTTGAACTTGATCTTTTGCATTTTTAACTTTAGCTTTTGAACTTTTGAACTTTTGATGCCTTTTGAAAACTGATTTTATTTTTGGAACCTTGAATATTTTCAACTACTTGGAACTATGAAGTACGTATTACAAATTTAAGAATATGAAATTACATTGAAAATTTACATTTTTCTTTGAAACAAAATTTATTGATGAAATCACTTTATTGTAACTCCTTCACTTACTGGACTTTATGCATGAAATTATGATTTGATGACCTTGGAACCCTAAGACCTAATGGAGACTCTAGACTGAATGAAACCATGATGAAAATGAATTTAATGACGATGAAAAGTCATGAATGATGGTACACTCAGCAAAGACGTGGAATGAGCAAGCAACTAGTAAAATTTTGGAAGGAGTAAAATCAAACCTAGATCTACATCTAGTGACCAAATTTTTGCATGATGACCTAATGAAATGACAAAAATTTGAAAATTGGACCCTAACAAGACATGATAAGATTATATTTGATCACTAGTGGTAGAATGCAAAAACTGACACTAACAAGATGCATGACATAAGACTGTGGAGTGGAAGTTGATATCAACCAATCTAGTCATGCTAGCCACCACGATCAAAACCTAATACATGGAATGTTAGTTTACGTTAGAAAGGTACAAGAGATCATTGAAGTCGACTTCTACGCATTCCAATGTGTTATTTTTAGGTGCAAGTGGTGGGACACCTTCGATTGGAATAATGTAAAGCAAGATCACGATAGTGGATTGATATCTATCAACTCTAGAAATATGTGGCATGAACCTAGGGAGACACGTTTTCTGCAAACACTGCAACCAGGTGTGTTTGATAGGGATTGGTAATTCATACTTAGAAAAAACCCTATATCAAAACATATTCTTGAGAACAACAGTGTTATCATGCGAAGCGAGGAAGATAATCAAGGTAATGACAACAGAGAGTTATATGTTCTTGTGTTATTTGATCATTTAAACTATTGTTGTATGTTTTATTTTCTTTAATTTTCTAATTATATATTATTTTATTCATCTTATTAGAATTTTATATATTTGGTAAGATTCACAAATGCTTTTTTTTTCAGTGGAAATACTTTCACACTTAAAACTAAGCATTTCCAATTGTGTAATTTATATTTTAAAAATGAAAACTTTAACATATTTGTTTAATTCTAATTTTTTGATAAGTTTAATTTGGATTTTGTGATAATTTGGTTTTCAACTTAGTTATTTGTTAGTTTACGTACTTTTATCATTGCTTTTGGAAATATTTAAATTATGCCCCAATGTTTACTAAAACCACAATTAATGAAGTAATTTTAAAATTTGATAGAAATCAACCTACGAAATAATGACAAAAACTACAAATATAGGAAGATTTGCATCCATAAAATTTTAGGGCCAATAGAATGCTCATTATTGGAGATGGTAACTTTTTTATAATAACAATTTTTAGGATAGAAGAGTCTATTCAAAAATACTAAATAGTAAAATGGAAAATAACATTTATTCATATGTAATTATTTTTTGAAAACAAATTTAGTTAGAATATGTATGAATCTATACATTAGAAAAATATTTATGGTAATTTTATAATTTTAAGTTCAACTATATTAAACTTTGTAATTTATAAAAATACCTTTACATTTTTTATTTAAAGTAAGTATTTTTGCATGTAATTTCATATATAAAATTTTGATATAGATTCACTAATATATAATCTATAATAAATATATATCATTTCAAAAAAATAAACATCATGATGATAACCATCTAACAAGCATAAAAATAATCTAAAATACACATTCAAATTCACTAACATCAACTAATTATATACACATCTAGCACATATAAACGTCATTAGCTAGTACATAAATAATATTTTTTTATTCATCTTGTTGGCATTTTATATAATTGGTAAGATACTAAATTTAAATTGGTAAGACATTAAATTTAAATTTAAATCGGTAAGACTTGCTATAAATATTAAATTTAATTGCTTGAAACTCTCATAATTTTAGTGATAAATTAAAAAAAAATTAAAAAGATTTTTTAAGTTATATTAAATCTAAATTAATTATAAAAAAAAAAATTGACTTAATTTTTTAAAATTTAATAATAGATTGAATTTTATAAATAAACTTAAAATATTATTTTACAATAAATAGTGTTGACAATAGTTTATTGAGGTGTTCTCTACCGAGGCAGAGAAATTTCCCATACGGTAAAAAGTGGTTGGAATACGGCTAAACAAATTTCACAAAATCATGGTTTTGGTGGTGGAAATGGATTCAACACCATAAAAAACATCTGGGGCAACCAAAATCTTGAAGTTTTCCAGCTATAAGCTAAATTTACAAAAATTCCTACTGGATTTTATCAAAATCTTGCAGGAATTTCCATAATTTTCAGGGAAAATTTGTAAACTGCTTAGACTACGATGGTATTTTATTATTTATTAATTTAAACATTATAAATTTAAAAAGTAACTTAAATTTAAATTTAAAAATGCATATTGATTCAGAAATATATATTTTAAATAATAATTATAATTAGTAAATATATTTTTATACTTGTCGAAGGCAGGTTATATTGTAATTAGATTGAGTCAAAACGTTTTGATTCTTAATTAATTTTAAAAATTTAAAAATGTCGACACCTAATCCTAAGGGATTGGACGAAATTTTTCATTAATGTAAATAGGAAATAAGGAAGTTGAAGAGACGTTGGGAAATGAATCCAAAGAGTCTCACCTCCATGTATATATTCATAGCCATCCTTAATCATTTCAAGTCAGTTTTTTGGTGGAGTTACCTCCTAGTCTGACATGGTATCAGAGCCAGCTCTATTTCTAGCATTCATGCCCTTGTAACTCCCTCATTCTCCTAGCGGACCTTCCTCTTTGCCTGCTCCTGGAAGAACTGTCCCATTGCCCACTGCAATTCCTGCCTCTCCTCCATAAGCCGACCAATACACTACGTTCCAGATTCAATTCTGATCTTATCCACGGAAGTAATTCTCACATTGTTTTGGTCCTCCATATGCACTACTCTCTCATTTATAGTGTCAGCTTCCACTCTATACATAGCCTCACACCTGTGTCGCCCTCCACACCAGTGCTCGGCCTCTACACCGACCGACCTTCCCACTATTGTGGTTTCTCGGCCTCCCATAGTGCTCGGTCGTCCCGTCATAGAAAATCCACTTGCGCGCCCTCAACACTGTGGTGTCTTAACATTGTGGTGTCCCAAAATTGCTACACCGATACACTGTCGGCCTCCCTCCACCACGTACCGCACACTTGGACCTCGACAGTGCCTATGAAACTCGTGTATGGCCCGTGAGACCATGACCCTCTCGTCACCCCTCCTGTCAGCCTCATCCACATGGCCCTTTACTACAAGCTCTCAGCCTTGCCTCTATTCCAACACCTCATTCAGCCCCCACCTCCCACCACCTTCATTTTCCCCTCCACTCGAACCTCCCAACACGACCTCCCGAGTCTGACCCCTTCCCAGATAATACCTCTCCTAGTTGTCAACTCTCCCAGATATTACCCCTCCACCCAAGATAATACCTCTGTTCTTTTTAACTACATTTTTTTAACAGAAAATAATAAATTAATTTATTTCTTAAAATTAATAATAATAATAATAAATTTTAAAAATTAAAAATTAAAAATAAAAATTTTAAAATTAAAATAAAATTAAATTAAAATTAAATTAAAAATAAAAATAAAATTAAATAGGTTAAATGAAATTAAATTAAAAATTAATACTAATAATAATCATAATATTAATAATATTTTTTTGCAGAATTCTCTTTTAGTGCGAGAATTTTTTTTTTTTTACAGAGGTAGCAAAGCTCTTTTTTCACAAAATGAATTCACTCATATCTATTGTGGGAGTCGTTCTCTCAGTCGAAGAGAACTATCCTAAATGGTCAATGAAGATTAAACACACACTCATTTTTAATGAGCTGTGGAAAGGAATTTGTGAAGGAGACAAAGAAAATCCACCTGCAAAGCCTACAACAGAGAAGGAGATCGCCATTTGGGACAACCAAAATAGCAAGGCGTATGCCTTGATTGTAGCATTTGTAAATAAAGAGGTGAGTCATCGTATTACGCCACTTTCAAATCCTATGAAGCCTTGAAGAAATTGAAAGAACTCTATGACTCACATTCAAAACTTGAAGTTGTTCAGTTAAAGATTAAGTTATTCAACCTTGAATTGAAAAATGATGACTGTCTTGCTTTAGCATCAGAAGTAAGATCTATCATGCATGACATTAAAAACACTGGCGTAGAAATTGAAATATCTCTCATAGCTTATGTCAAGGCATTGTATCCCACTTACTCACACTATCTTCAGTCACTACAAGCAAGTGGAAACCTCAAGGAGATCACCTTTGACTCCCATGAGAAAAAATTTTGCAGAAAGAGAGAAGGATTTTGGAAAGAAGACAGCCCATGAGTCTTCTAAATAAGTTTTATGTTTTTGACATAGAGACAAGAATCATGCTCAATATTCTTCCAAAGGGAGAGGTGGTCGAAGAGGACAAGGAAGAAGAAATTTCATAGGTAGGGGAGGAAGACAAGCTCAATGTGAGAAATCAAATCTTCATTGCATACGCTGCAATAGATATTGGCATGATGCATGTACATGTAAGCTGCCTTGGGGAAAAATTGAGTAGGAAATAAATGAAGAAAAACGTAAAACTCATGATAGATACAAAGGTAAACCACCTGAATTTTCTCATTATGTTGTAGCACATTGTAATATTCGAGTAACCTGAATACTTGTTTAATGCTTCACTTACTTCCTAGAGAAATTATTGGTTGTTAGATTCAGGAGCAACATGTCACATGAATTTTAGAAAATATTTTTTTGAATAATTTACTGACAAGGTCGATGGAGCAGTATACTTTGTAGAAAAATCTAAACTCGAGCCATTAGGGCTTAGTACAATCAGGCGTAAGTTGTCTATACTTCCAGACCTTCTTCTACATGAAGTTCTATACCTCCCAGAGCTGTGGATAAACTTGTTGTCCTTGGTCCACACCTGCCAGCAAGGACACTCCATTCACATGTTTGACAGCAAGGTTGAGGTCAGAAAAACATCAGATCGCTCACTTGTCATGAGAGGGATAGAAGAAGGAAGACTAATAAAGCTACAAGGTACCTGACCTCATGCACAAAAATTTGCATTTAGTTCTCACTATGATGAAGGTACATTCCTATCTATTCTTTTATGGCATGTTATATTTGGACACTTAAACTATGAAAGCCTTTGATTTTTCAAGAAAAATGTTGTTACTAGATTGCCTACAATTCCTAGGAAACTTAAGTAATGTAATGCTTGTATTCTAGGAAAATGTACTATTCCAAAATTTTCCTACAATAAATTGGAATATTATTTTTTGTTGATTTCACCTAGGAGGAGAATAAATGGGTAAGGAGGTCCATGCATAATGAAAATCTCAATAAAATCCCTCATAGCATGAAAGGGGATCATCATTGGAACTGGTTTTCACACCCCCATGTGTGAACAGGGTCATTTGCAAGTAGACAAGGTCAAGTTTGACCAAGTCAACAACGCTGGGATAAGAGGTGGAGAACACTTAGAGAAACAGCGCGGTATGAATGGGAAGAGGGTTATTTGGTGGAGGAAACCCTAAAAGGAGTGGGACCCATGGAGAAGGAGCCTTCACTTGTTTAAAAGGAGGGCAAGGTAGCCATTGTTTCTCATGTTATGTATTATTGATTTTATTGTCTATTCAGACTTTCAGCAATCTCCAGTTGTTTAGTTGAGTTGCAGTGCTTCTTAGCACAAGGAATTCCTGTTTAGGATTTCCTCTCCTTCTTGAGAGGCCTCTTGAGGGATTTCACTAATTTTCCTCATATCCAGGCTTGAGGCCAAGCATCCTCCTCCAAAACAGCGTTATTTCTGCAGCAGAATAATGTTGTGTTGCAGGGTGTTGCAGTGAGGGTTCACTACACCACCTCCATCAGCTATTTTTCAGAGGAGGAGTCCCTCTTTCCTTTGAGAGATCATTTTGGAGGCCTTTGGATCTGATTGCAGATCTTGGCCTTGGGCCAACCCATTCTCTTACCCCTACAACGCAGTTTCATCCAATGACTGTGTTACTTTAAGTGAAGCATTTGCAATGGGGCTCTTGCAGATTGTTGGAGGGTGAGATCTTTGGTGAGGGGATCAGCCTTTCACCTAAAAGATCCATTGGAGGAGGCATATTCAGTTTGGGCATCATCTACATCCATCTCCATCCAGTTCTATTTCTGAGTTGCAGCTGCTACCCAACAACTCTGACATTTTGCAGATTTTGTATTTTATAGCCAATCCTTCCAAGATTGACATGAGATAGCCTCTGGGAGTTGAGATCTTCATTCCCAATGTTGTATGGGCCATATATTTTCATATCCATGTATTTTCCATATGTAGCATGCATTTTCTCTTATAAAACTGTGTTGTCATACCTTGGGCACACATATGTAGCAGTGTTTAATCATGATTTATGTACTTGTCTCTTGAGGCTGAGCATTGCCTATCTTGAGTAACCTTTTTTCTCAAGATCTTGTATTCATTTGTTGCTACTATTATTTAATAATATGGCTATCGATTTCTCTCACATTTATATGAGTTGAGTGTCACTGTTACTCCATTGTTGTGTTTTCATATTGTTGGATCTCCAACTTTTAGGATATATTCTCATTGTTGTAGAAAATTCCTAATTTGGGATATTACAATGGTATCAGAGCATAATCTTGGCTCAACTTGTGGATCTAAGCCATTATGCTATCAAGGAGAGAGAAGATGAAGACTCCACTATGTGGAGAGAAAAAGGAAGATAAGCTTACAAAGCTTCTTCCAAGATCTGTACAGAGCATTCATGAAGAATTTGAGAAGATAAGAAGGGAGATATGTACAGGATCTCCAAGAGGGTTTGAAACTGAGTCAAACTCTAGATTTTCTTATAGGGAGTGTGAGCATGCAGCCACACCCTATGGTGTATAGCGCAATCACTTGGCCAGTTTTTCCATAAGAGAAAGAGAGGAAGGAGGAATGCCTGAGAGGGGAACTCTTAGGGGGTTCTTGCATGAGTATGAATCTCAAACTCATAAGTTTAGAGCTCATGCCACTTTCTCGAAGTTTTACAAGGTCAAGGTGAGGAGGGACCAGTATCATAATATGGATAGATTTCTTCTATCTATCTTTGATGGTACCCCTACTTGTTCAGCCAGGGCTGGGTGGAAGAGTTAGACACCTTTCTGCAGCAGCATCAAATTCCCGAATATGAAGCCATCAGAGTAGCAGCACTGCACTTTGGAGGTAAGGTCTATGCATGGTGGTTATTTGAGTCCTTTACCTTAAAGAATGCAAATACTTCTTCCTATGCAAGGTTCATTAAAAATTTTATGGAAATATTTGGTAGGAAGAATTCTGAAACACATGTGGAGGAAACAAACACATCTAAACAAACAAAACCCTTGCATGTAATGGAGAAAACCATAGACTCAGAATCACTTCAAAGGACCATGAAGGAGGCTGATATCCTACATGATACTTTGTTGGAGGCAATACCTTCATCTTTTATTTTGGCACAAGAAGGCAAAGAGATCCCTTTTCCAAAAGAGGATCCAATCATTGGAGGGTTGCCCACTCATGTTGAGAAGACTGAGGGCAACAGTGCTATCATTCCTAGAGTTGATCTAGCACCTCACACAAAGGAAGGAGGAGCTATTGCTCCCACTAGAGGGATTCTTTCATCTCTGCAAGGAAGTCCCCAGGATGTCAGACATGGAGGTCCAAGCACAATCAGTGAACAACATGATTGTGCAACATTGCAGCTGGAAGGAGGAGGAAGGGAGGAAGAGCAACATCATGTGACGAGAGGCACACACCCTTCTCTATTTCAGAAAGCTAGTGCAAAGAGGAGGCAGACTGTATTATGTTGTGAGAGCAAGGGCAAGGTTTCCCAACCATATGTACAGTCCACTCTTGACATTGATGTCTCACTACATGGAGGCATTCCAGCAGGGAGGCCACCAGATCTATCATTGATGAAAGACATCTTGTCTTTGGATTCACCGCTCTTATATTTTGGAGAGGTGAAGAGTTTGGAGAATAAATTTGGCATGGGGGATGTCATAGTAGCAAATAGAAGCATGAGGAGAGCTTCACATGCCAAATCACCAGCACTGTCTCTGAGGAGGATTGATCCTTATTGGAGATCTCAGCTCTTAGTAGAGTACTCCAAGAATCTTGGTGCATGCATGATTCTTGATGACCCAGATGGAGATGACAGATACACGGTGGATGATGTGGTCATCTATTCCTATGGCAAGATCTTCTTGACTAGATCTTCTATTCTCAAGGAGAAGCTGCTGCATGCAGCACATGAGGACTTCTTCTCCATGCATTTTGATGCATATTTTTCGTTGGCAGAGGAGTTCATTTGGGAGGGCATTCAGCAAGACATATTCCAGCATGTGGAGAGATGCATATCATGGATGATGATGGTGAGGATGTCACAGCCACCTTCCTACTCATTAGGAGTAAGGGAGCATTTTCAGTTGAGCCATTTCAGCTCAAGTCTTCAAGTAAATAATGGACAATGTACAATTTCACCTTATGTTTTGTACTTTTTGTCTTTTTATGAGCAGCATATTGTACCAAGGAGGACTATTCATTCTTGCATATTGTATAATGATGTACTTGAAGCCATTTGTAGCATTGGGATTGGCTATCTCATTGGTGGTTTGTGGGGAAAGGCACATGACTTTTGGTGTGCACCATTGACACCCTTTGGTAATTTCATGCTTATATCTTGTAAAATGATTGTGGCAGTAAAAAAGTGGCTGGAAAAGAACTTTTTTTCAATGTTTGATTTGATGCAGGAAAGGAATGCACTACGTTGGTTCCTTGTATGGGACTTTAATCCACTTTTCGATTGTCATGTGACAACTTGTTTCTATGGGTTTTTGCTTCCATGTATTGCTGGTATGTCTATGTTCATGGGAAGCTTTGAATGGAGAGTGGGCTTGAGACTAAAGATGCCCATTGGGAGAATGATTCTCCCTACTATACATGTTGTACATTTCAAGAGGAACCATGGGCCAACCATGAATGCCACAGTACATTTCTTTCCTTCTTGTGGGAGGAACCACTCGAAGAACTTGAGGAGGCACTCCATGGATCATGAGAAGATGGAGGAGTTAGCACAGTCAACTCTTTTCCCTATGAGGATTAGGGGAGAGTCATCTATGAGCCACTCCATTTATATGAGAAAAACATATGGTAAGAGTGTTGTTGACTTGCATAGTTATTTGTCTATATATATGCATCTCTTAACCATATATGTGCGGGTATTTTCTCAAAGGAGGGATATTCTTCCTTCTGGATTTGGTGGTCTACATAAGGCCATTGTGGATGATCACTCCCTAAGTGGATATGGGGGGGGAGATTTTTCATGGAGAACATACTCACATTGCACATTACATCATTCACTTTCTCCAGACTTGTGAAGAAGTTGGGGCAGCAAGAAAATGGTGGGGAGGCCACCCATCATTTTATTTTATATGGCAATGGAGAGTCAAATTGCATTGGCTACATTTGAGGGACCATTGTCCTTCTCCTTTACTTCACATGGCAGCTAGAATGATTCTCCTTGTGGTTCCCTTAGTTGATATTGCTAAAGCTCTTCTTGGGAGCATGATTGGAGGAGAGACACATTGGGTGAATGTGTCCTTGGAGGGAGAGAACTCCCACACTCTTTGCACTACATGTTCTAAAGGGAGCATGGGAGATGGTATGGCCACTACAGCAGCACATTTGTTTCCTTATGAGGTGAGACATATGAGGAATGTGATACCATATGATGATGACTTCCAATGTTGGGAAAGATACTGAGAGGGGGGGGTGAATCAGTATCTTGATCTATCAAACAAATTTTTACTTTTCTTTTTCTCAAAAACCCATACGCTACTTTATAGAACAAAAATAGCGCATATGCGCGGTTATCGTTAAGGAAACTCGCGTATGCTCACATCTCTTAATATGCAGATAATTCTTATCTCTGATTATTGCATCATTCATTCATTAGATGTTTAGTAAGCAGTAGATATGTGCAGTAGAAACAGAATAAATCAACACACATAAGTATCACATATGAACACCAGGATTTTAGGTGGAAACCAAATTTGGGAGAAAACCACTGCTACCGTCGTCTCAGTCTTCAATATTTATTATAAAGAAAACATATTACAACAATGTACTGGCGCAGACTCATACCAGCACGCAGGCACCCACCTGCAGAAGGCTACAACCTTCTCTCGTTTACCAGCCTCTCCTGGAAGGGAGCTACAACCCCCTGCTCTAGTTTACCAGCCTCTCCTGGAAGGGAGCAACTACCCCCTGCTCTCATTTACCAGCTATTAATGGAAGGGAGCTACTACCCCCTTACTGAAGGCTTCGACCCTCAGCACCACTGCAGACTACGTTTCATCAATTTTCAAACTGGATCAAACCGCTTCAACACAACCCTTCACTTATCAACAATCATACTTTGCCCATTGCTTCCAACAGAACAGTTAAACCACTGTAACTAGAATATCAGAGATAACCCAGACTTCAGAATAGATATGCAGAATCACATTAAACCTTGAGCAACTATAAGTTCAGATATCATACGCGCCTTTAGTTAAACAGATCCGCGTATACACGCGTTTTTCACGAGATGAACCCGCGTATACATCTATGCATTTTTCAAAATAACTCTAACTGCCCATACACGCCTTTGTTTAAACATATCCGCATATATACGCACTTTTCACGAAATGAACCTACGTATAGATCTATAAAAGATAAACTTTGCAGAACAGACCAGATCTATGAACTTACCCAGATTTCTTCAATTTCTTCAACATATTTGCGCCAGGTCTTCATTACTTCTTTTCAGATCATCCTAGAGATTCATCATTTCCAGATCTAAAGATTTTGGACCTTCATCATATTCATAGGTGCATCATAGATTCATATCTATCAATTAAGAACAGAGTTCAACCATACAGATAAAATTCAGAGTGAAGTATTCATTAAAGCCTAGACACTTGCACACCCTTGCACAATGATCTTCTTCTCCTTATATACATTTAGCCTTTGTCAATACCATAAGCCAAAACCACACCACTTCCGATGGTATTCCTGGACGGGATCAAATAGGTAATCCAACGCTCAATACAATGGGTCAATACCATGGTAATTCCCCCTGGTTTTATGAATTAAGAGCGCAATAGGGCATACGCGACTTGGCACGTACTTTTCCGCGTACATACGCTACTTTGCCTCAACAAACCCACATATGCCTTCTGACATACCTTGTTCAACATTATTCTGGCACTTTTTGAATTTCTTTCTTCTGCTACTTCTGAACTGATCTGTAGATATATCAGATTTACAGTATTTTCATCAAGGACAACTTCATCAAGCAGGTTCCATCAAAGTCAATACATTGCCAACAATCTCCTCCTTAATTCATCAAGTAGGTTTCCATCAAGGACAACGTCATCAAGTATGATTCCATTAAGTATAATAGGTTTCCATCAAGAACAACTTCATCAAATAGGTTGCCATCAACTTTATCAAGTAGGTTGCCATCAAGGACAACACTCTACATCATATTGCCAACAATCTCCCCCTTTGGTCTTGATGGCAACCATGATGGTGTTTGATCATTACAACAGATAGATACATTTATAATAACCTTTATGAAAACATATGCAAACACCATGATACTCTCCCCCTATTCAAACACCATGTTACTCTCCCCCTTTGACATCAAGGGAAAAGGGCGGATCAAAACCAAAACAAGGTTTTTTGTCCCTTATATAAAGAAGAGCTCTGTAGATCTTATGTGCACTGAAGGTACCATGCTCCCCCTGAATCCATGCTGAATCTTCAAACGAATTTTTCAATGACTCTATGACCTTTCCTATCACCAAGGACTCAAACTTACATCAATGATCCAGCTAAGTGGATTTACATATGAGACTCAAATACCCAACCAAGTGGGTTTACACCTTTTGACTCAACTACCCAACCAAGTGGGTTTACAGATTTCAACAATCCCTTTACATGACTAAAAATTACAATTTACATCATAGGTCATAGCCTTTTCATCAAATTACAAATATGACATTTTATAACCAATACCAATACCAGAAGACCTCAAGAGAGAGATCATATTTCAGAATCATCATAATGCCAACAATGCATTATATTCTGCAAGGCTAATGCTCCCCCTGAAGTTGTGCATCCAATGCATCCTTTCCATATGACCAAAACTTCTTCTTAGCTTATGCAGCTTGAACACTTTCAATTGCAAGAACATCAAGGCATCTTCACCCCATAACAAAGAATAAAACAGAAATATAAGAGCTGAAACACCACCAGAGACACCAACTAGCATCAGAGAAACCAAAAAGCACCACAACTTGTGTTGAAGAAATGCTGACCCAGAAAAATTGTCAGCAACCACCCATACGCGGTTTTCTTTGTATGAACTCGCATATATACGTGACTGTCTTTCAGGAAACCCGCGTATCCAATTTAATCTTCTAAATTTAAGCAGTTCTGATTTTATGCACAGCAGAGACTACTCCCAGCTTCTGTCTGAGATATTCGAACGCTTCCCTGGGCAGAGGTTTGGTAAATATATCAGCAACTTGTTCTTTGGAGGGAACATACTCCAACTTCACCTTTTGTTCAAGCACTTGTTCTCGTAAGAAGTGATACTTGATGGGAATGTGCTTGGTCTTGGAATGCATAACAGGATTCTTTGAGATACCGATGGTGCTTGTATTATCACACATAATGGAGATAGGAGGTGAACATTTGATTTGAAAGTCTTGTAAATTTTGCATCATCCAAAGAATTTGAGTGCAACATGATGCGGCAGCTACATATTCTGCTTCTGTTGTAAATAAGGCAATAGAGTTTTTCTTCTTGCTGAACCAAGATACTAACCGGGGCCCCATATAGAATGCAACACCACTAGTACTTTTCCGATCATCAACATTTCCAGCCCAATCTGCATCAGTGTAAGCATGAAGAGTAAGATAAGCATTCTTTGGATACCATAGTCCAAAGTCTTGATTTCCTTGTAGATATTTGAATATTCTTTTGACAGCCTGAAGGTGAGACTCTTTTGGATTAGCTTGGAATTATCCAACAATCCCAACTACATGCATAATGTCTGGTCTAGTCCCAGTGAGATAAAGTAGGCTTCCTATCATAGATCTATATTCTGGTTGATTCACCATGGGAGAATCATCATGAGAACTGAGATTACATCCAGTTATCATTGGTGTACTTACAGGTTTGCACTCTTCCATGCCATACTTCTTCAGAATTTGCTTAAGGTATTTTGCTTGTGATAAGAATAGACCATTTGTATTTTGATGCACTTGCAAGCCAAGAAAGAATGTTAGTTCCCCAAGTAAAGACATTTCAAATTCTTGCTGCATGACAGAAGAAAATTTTTGACTCATATATTCTTCATTACTTCCAAAAATGATATCATCAACATATACCACCACATTCAATAGTTTATCATTTTCAATTTTTGTGTATAAGTTGCTATCAGCAGACCCCTTTGAAAATCCTTGTTGATGAAGATATTTTTCAAGACAATAATACCATGCCCTTGGAGCTTGTTTGAGACCATATAGAGCCTTTTTAAGTCTACAAACAAGATTTTTATCATTTCCCAAAATGAATCCTTCTGGTTGTTCTATATAAACTTCTTCTTCTAGATCACCATTGAGAAATGCAGATTTAACATCCATTTGATAAACTTTTGATTTGTTGAAAACTTGAAAAAGAAAGAAACATTCATATGGCTTCAAGTCTAGCTACAGGAGCAAAAGTTTCTTCAAATTCTATACCTTCTTGTTGAGTATACCCCTTGCAAACAAGTCTAGCTTTGTTTCTTTCAACATCCCCATTCTCATTTAACTTGTTTTTGAATATCCATTTAGTTCCAATGACATTTTTGTTATGAGGTCTTGGTACTAATTCCCAAGTGTGATTATTTTCAATTTGATCAAGCTCTTCATTCATGGCTTGAACCCAACATTCATCTTTGCTAGCTTGATTGACATTGTGTGGTTCAATAGTGGATATAAATGCCAGATAGCTAGAAGATCCCACAAGAGTCCTTCTTGTTTGTACACCTGATCCCTTATCTCCAAAAATTTGAGATTCTGGATGATTCTTTTGAACATATCTGGATGGAGCTTTTTCAGATAAATCATCTTCAGGTTCTTCATTGGGTTCACTGTCTATATCATTGCTATTTGATGTAGAAGGACATAAGTCACCATCGTCTTCATTTGAATTTTGTTTTTCTTCTTTTGGGGCTGCAGGAGACTCATCAATAACAACATCAATACATTCAAAAATCTTTCGAAGTATTTTATTGTAACATTTATATGCTCTAATCCTAGAGGAGTACCCAAGAAGTATTCCTTCATCTGCTCTAGGTTCAAACTTGCCAAGTTTTTCATCATTATTTTTGATAAAGCATTTGCTTCCAAAAACTCTAAAATGCTTCACAGTGGGAGGATTACCATACCAGAGTTCATATGGCGTTTTATCACTATTTATACGAACATGTGCCTTGTTAAGAATAATTACCGTTGTATGTGTTGCTTCACCCAAAAGGTGTCAAGTGTTCCAGAATCATCAAGCATAGCTCTAGCCATTTGTTGAATTGTTCTATTCATTCTTTCCGCTATGCCATTTTGTTGCGGAGTGCCATCTACATAAAACTGTCTTTTTATGCCATGTTGCTCACAAAATTCAAGGAATTCATCTGATGTATATTCTCCTCCTCGATCAGATCTAAGACACTTGATTTTTAGATCTAATTCATTTTCAACCAGTGCTTTGAAGATCTGAAATTTCTCAAACGCTTCATCTTTGTGTTTAATCAACCCAATCCAACACATTCTAGAGAAATCATCAATAAATAAGATATAGTATCCTTCACCACGTGGTGACTTTTTCCTCATAGGTCCACATATGTCAGTATGAATAAGTTCAAGAGGCTTACTTGAAGATCCTTCCTTGGCATTAAATTGCACTCTGGTTTGCTTATCGAATTGACAGGATTTGCATATGATACTTTCAGGTAGAGTAATATTGGGAAGACCACGAACAACATTAAGTCTTCTTGATTTGTTGATTTGAGAGAAGCTTAGATGCCCCAACCTTCTATGCCATAGCCATTTTTCTGAAGATTTACTCAAGTAACATTGTTCTTTGCAGTTCTTCAATACATATAGGTTGCTTGGAGTTCTTTTTCCTTTTATAATTATTTTACCTGTATCAAGATCATGAACCACACATTCTTTTGAACTAAAGACAACTTCAGTTCCTTGATCACACATTTGACTTATACTTAACAGGTTATGCCTTAATCCATCCACATACATAACATCATTAGCCTTCACCTTTTATTTTAGAAACACAGACCCTTTTCCTTTAATTACAGCAGGAGTATCATTTCCAAAAGTAACTTTCTTTTCCTTTTCAAGAGCACTATATGCACGAAGTTTGTTTTTGTCACCTGTCATGTGTCTTGAGCATCCGCTATCAATGTACCATTGATTTTCTTCTCCTTCTACAAATAACGCTATGCCACAATTTTCAACCTGTAATTCCTTCTTTTTCCATACTTTGGAGTTTGAAGGAAGATGCTCTTTTGGCTGAACTTTGCTCCTGCATTCAGATTCTTCATGGCCAAAGTTATTGCAATAAGCACATTCAACTTCATTTAGAAGAGGAGAGAAGTTGTTATAGGTATTCTTCTTTGTTTCAATATCAATCCTTTTCTTTCTTTCTTCTCTTGTCATGATGGTTTTATATGCAATACATTGAGCAGCTTTATGGCCAAAATTGTGACATGAGAAACATTGTCCATTGAAGAAGAAATTTCTGCGATCATGAAATATTCTACTTGAATTTACCGATTGATTGGTGTTTCTTTGAAAGAAATTCCTGTTAGTTTTCTTTGAATTGAGATGATCATGCTTTACCTGTAAATATTCTTTATTCCCTTGCTGAGTGGCAGAATGTTGTAGACCAGCTATAACTGCTTTTAGATAATTTGGTGCTGAAGCCTGAGAAGATTCTCTGGTATATCCAAGACCTGTCTTTGTAAGAGGAGAACGTTGTACCTTGATAATCTCATCTAAGGTTTCTAATCCTTTAGCAAATCTAAGATTCAGATTTTTTACTTTCTCAAGTTCTTTTCTTAGACTTACCACTTCACATTCTAATTTCTCCTTGTTTTTCTTGTCTTCTTCAATCTGATTTTTCAGCGTCTCTATGATTATTTTACTTTCTTCTAAGCATATTTTGAGTTGATTTTTTTCATCAAGAAAAACATTGTCCTCTAGAGCATCCACAAAAGTATCATTTTCTTCTCTAGATTCTTTTTCAAATGCCATGAGAAGTCTAAGATCTTGTTCACATTCTTCCTCACTATCAAATACCCCATCACTGTCTTCATGAGTATAGTAACTTCTTCTAGTGCTAGATTGGTTCTTATTCCTTCTTGCTACGTCCTTTCCTTTTTCAGGTGTTTCTTTGTAAGGACACTTAGCAGCATAGTGACCAACTCTTCCACAATCAGAACATTTGAAAGGAAGCTTACCTCTAAACCGTCCTGTACCAAGTTGAAGTTTCTTTACAAAGTTTGCCTCATCTTCTTCTGAAATATATCCTGATCCTTTTGCTTCTTGTACTTCTTTCCCTCTTGTAGAAACTCTAAAAACAGCTTCTTTGACTTCAGATGGTCCTCCTCTTCTCATTTCATATGCAGTTAGTATGCCATGAAGTTGCACCACAGTAAGATTTTGAAGATCCTGTTTTTCTTCAAGAGCAGAAACTTTTGACTCAAATTTTGCCGTTAGCGATCTTAAAATTTTCTCAACCAAAGTAGATTCGGTTATTGTTTCTCCCATATTTCTCATACGATTCACAACATCATCAAGACGTAAAAAGAAACTGGCAATATTCTCATCACTATGCATTCTTAAATTTTCATATTCAATTCTGAGAATTTGAAGTTTTGCACTTTTTACCTTTGCATCACCTTCATAACTTAGAATTATTTTGTCCCATATCTCCTTTGATGTATTTAGCTGCATAAATTTGACAAATTTAGATTCAGTTAGACTTCCCGTTAGAGCATTGACAGCCTTTGCATTTGTTTCATACTTCTTCTTTTCAGTTGGAATTGTTGGTACTGCAGCTGGATATTGATATCCTTGTTCAACAATGGCCCATACATCTACTCCCATAGACTGAAGATAAGATCTCATTCTTATTTTCCAGAAGATTAAATTGCTTCCATTAAAGAGCGGAGGCTGGATAGATGCTACTCCATCTTGATTGCTCATCTTGCTTGATCTTCCTTCTAGCGGCTAAGATTTTCAGAAGGACCTACTCCGATACCAATTGTTGGGAAAGATACTGAGAGGGGGGGGTGAATCAGTATCTTGATCTATCAAACAAATTTTTACTTTTCTTTTTCTCAAAAACCCATACGCTACTTTACAGAACAAAAATAGCATATATACACGGTTATACTTAAGGAAACTCGCGTATGCTCAGATCTCTTAATATGCAGATAATTCTTATCTCTGATTATTGCATCATTCATTCATTAGATGTTTAGTAAGCAGTAGATATGTGCAATAGAAACAGAATAAATCAACACACATAAGTATCACATATGAACACCAGGAACCAGGATTTTAGGTAAAACAAATCTGGAACGACCACTATTATCACTAATATTTATTATAATGTTGATTAAGAAATAAAATTGTGACCATACTGGACGATAACGTAAATTCTAAGTATTATAACTCTTCTTCTGTTTATCGTTTTCCAGTTGTTTACACCGTCGTTAACAATTGAAGTGAGCAACGTCTTCTACTGCTTACTTCAACATTTAGTTATCATCCTCCCATCAAGCCAATTTCTCGCATCGCAATTAATGCTTCATCAATTTTCAAACTGGATCAAACCGCTTCAACACAACCCTTCACTTATCAACAATCATACTTTGCCCATTACTTCCAACAAAACAGTGAAACCACTGTAACCAGAATATCAGAGATAACCCAGACTTCAGAATAGATATGAAAAATCACATTCAACCTTGAGCAACTATAAGTTCAGATATCATACACGCCTTTAGTTAAACAGATCTGCGTATACACGCGCTTTTCACGAGATGAACCCGCGTATACATCTATGAATTTTTCAGAATAACTCTAACTGCCCATACGCGCCTTTGTTTAAACATATCCGCGTATATACGCACTTTTCACGAAATGAACCTACGTATAGATCTATAAAAGATAAACTTTGCAGAACAGACCAGATCTATGAACTTACCCAGATTTCTTCAATTTCTTCAACAGATTTGCGCCAAGTCTTCATTACTTCTTTTCAGATCATCCTAGAGATTCATCATTTCCAGATCTAAAGATTTTGGACCTTCATCATATTCATAGGTGCATCATAGATTCAGATCTATCAATTAAGAACAGAGTTCAACCATACAGATAAAATTCAGAGTGAATTATTCATTAAAGCCTAGACACTTGCACACCCTTGCACAATGATCTTCTTCTCCTTATATACATTTAGCCTTTGTCAATACCATGAGCCAAAACCACACCACTTCCGATGGTATTCCTTGGACGGGATCAAATAGGTAATTCAGCGCTCAATACAATGGGTCAATACCATGGTAATTCCCCCTAGTTTTATGAATTAAGAGCGCAATAGGGCATACGCGACTTGGCACGTACTTTTTCGCGTACATACGCTACTTCGCCTCAACAAACCCGCGTATGCCTTCTGACATACCTTATTCAACATTATTCTGGCACTTTCTAAATTTCTTTCTTCTGCTACTTCTGAACTGATCTATAGATATATCAGATTTACATTATTTACATCAAGGACAACTTCATCAAGCAGGTTCCATTAAATTCAATACATTGCCAACAATCTCCTCCTTAATTCATAAAGTAGGTTTCCATCAAGGACAACGTCATCAAGTATGATTCCATTAAGTACAATAGGTTTCCATCAAGAACAACTTCATCAAATAGGTTGCCATCAACTTTATCAAGTAGGTTTCCATCAAGGACAACACTCTTCATCATATTGCCAACATCCAACTCATTACATATGGGATGATTTGGGCCAACATGTTTCATAACGTTGGAGGAGAGGTCCTTAGAGGTAGAATCTCCATCTTGCCATTTGAGGGCAATATCATTGCAGCCTAGGATCAGCATACACTCTACACTTATCCTAAGAAGAGAGGAGGATAGTGTGGGGTAGGCTATTTTTTCTACCAAGATCATATTTTCAGCCCACCTACATTGTCGGAGCCAGAGGTGGAAGATGACTTTCAGGAGTTGCCATGTTGGGAGGTAACTCATTTTGCATGGTTGATTGCTTGGGGGATGGAGGATCCACATGAAGAAGATATTCCTCAACACATCATAGACTCCATACCTTGAGAGGATGCTTTCCATTTCTATCCTTGCAGTTTCTTGAGGACAAGCAACATTTTGGAGGGGAGGACTATAATATTCCAAAATTTTCCTACAATAAATTGGAATATTATTTTTTGCTGATTTCACCTAGGAGGAGAATAAATGGGTAAGGAGGCACATGCATAATTAAAATCTCAATAAAATCCCTCATAGCATGAAATGGGATCATCATTGGAGCTGGTTTTCAGACCCTCATGTGTGAACATGGTCATTTGCAAGTACACAAGGTCAAGTTTGACCAAGTCAACAACGCTGGGATAAGAGGTAGAGAACACTTAGAGAAATAGCGCAGTATGAATGGGAAGAGGGTTATTTGGTGGAGGAAACCCTAAAAGGAGTGGGACCCATGGAGAAGGGGCCTTCACTTGTTTAAAATGAGGGCAAGGCAGCCATTATTTCTCATGTTATGTATTATTGATTTTATGGTCTATTCAGACTTTCAACAATCTCCAGCTATTTAGTTGAGTTGCAGTGCTGCCTAGCACGAGGAATTCCTATTTAGGATTTCCTCTCCTTCTTGAGAGGCCTCTTGAGGGATTGCACTGATTTTCCTCACATCCAAGCTTGAGGGCAAGCATCCTCCTTCAAGACAGCGTTATTTCTGCAGTAGAATAATGTTGTGTTGCAGGGTGTTGTAGTGAGGGTTCACTACACCACCTCCATCAACTATTTTTCAGAGGATGAGTCCCTCTTTCCTTTGAGAGATCATTTTGGAGGCCTTTGGAGCTAATTGTATTGAACCTTTAATTAAACTGAGAGGGGGGCTGAATAAGTTTAACACATTTCTGATCTTTTAAAACTTTTCATTAAACTTATTTACACCTTCATTTCATATCCAATTTAATGTGTGAGTAATCTTAGAATGTAAGTAGCAAGTATTAGTGTAATATAGAAGTAGACTTAATATGAGAGTAGCAGGTATTAAGCAGATGATACATATCAGATCAATACATAAATATCATGCACAGAGACACCAGATATAAGTGGAAACCCATAAAGGGAAAAAACCACATCTTATTATTGTTGTGATGCAAAGGCAAGCTCCAACTCCCTCTCACCACTGCTTTTTCTGCAGGCACCAACCTACAGGAGGCTCCAATCTCAATTCTGCAAGCTACAACTTGCAAGGAAGCACCAACTCCCTCAATTTATCAAACTGAATGTTTGTTGATTTACTTCAGATATTAGCTCTGTTCTGTAGCTTCTCTTTCTGCTCTTCTTCTCTTAATCTTCTCTACTTTATTCTTCTATATTCTGCATTCTCTATATTTTCTCTCTCTCCCTGAGCTTATCAAATTGATTTTAAATATAGAAATTCTCACATGACTGTCTGTATTTCATAGGGAATTTGGAGTGAACCATCATGACTCTTTGGCTTCTGTCTTCCTATTCCTTTTTCCAACTCAATTTTAAAATTACTACAATATGTACAAATTTCCATGCTACAGTGGGATTTTTTCTTTTCCTAAGGATACTTGCCTTTGCATCACACACAATAAAAATAATTACAACATTTACATTCACATTTTAATTACACATTTCAATTTCACTCAGCTCCTTTTCTGGATTTTGGCTTTACTGGATTTGTCTTTTTCTGCTGCTGTTAAGAACCTGTTCTGCATACACTTTGTTCACTGTCATCTGCATATTCCCTATTTTCTGTGCTTATTCACCTGTCCAACTCATTCTTGTACATATCTGTTTGTTACACCATTTTTTGGTCATCTAACCTATTATCATTAGATGGACCTAAGTACACCATGTAAGACTAGTTTTACCCTAAGTAAAACTGCTTTCACTATGTTAAAACAGGAAACCCCAAAAGGAAATATTAAACAAACCCATATTTGTTTGATTTTCCTCATAGAATAATTAATTAAACCATAATTTAATTATTATTCCCAGTCATGTTTAACCCAAAATCAAAGAAATTAATTAGATAAACCTTTATTTATCTTATTATTTTCTAGGAATAATTATTTAAACCTATTTAGATAATATTCCTTGTTAAATATGACCAAATCATCCACAAATAATTAAATAAATCACTATTTATTTAATTATCTTTCAACCACTTCCTTAAATAATTAAATAAATCATTATTTATTTGATTATCTTCTAATCGCTTCCTTAAAAAGATAAATAAATCATTTATTTATTTATTTTTAACAAATTAAGGGATTTGACCCAAGTCAAATACCTTTTCCCTCCAACAAATATAATAAAATATTCCATAAAAAGTGGATCTAGATCTGGTTAACCCATGCACCCAAATCTAGAATGACCCAATATTTTGTTATAAATAGGAGGGTTTTTCCTACCATTCTTCACCTTTTGTTGCCTATTAGATCACTCTGGATCTATACACTTGGTCACCATTTTCTGCCATTTGCTGTGAGAGCTCCCTTTGAGTTCCATTCTTTGTGTGGGTCTTCTACACCAACAAGAGAGAGAAATCTTAGATCTGAAGTGCTGAGGACTTCCAAGAACCCATCCCACTGAGGGGAATTGGATACACCTTCTTTTTTTCCTCCCAGGTGCCCCATTAATATAAAAAATTCTTTCAAAAATTGTTCTTGTCTTGTCTATTGGTATATGGAGCAAACCCTTACTTTTTCTGCTTAATGTCTTTCCATGCATAGATCTGGTTTTTTGCAGCTCTTTTATGTCTAACTAACCACATATCTGAAGATATTGGCAGCCACTTTTGTTGTTAGGGCTATTAGTTATGCGTAGCTAAAGTGGTCCTTTTTCGTACACTTCGACAAAGGATTCATACTAACAAATAGCGACTCCACACGGGTTTTAAATTACGACCGCTGTCGTTTTTCATATTCCTGCATATCCAGCTACTTCAGACCCTAGGGTTTCTTTTCAGCTGTTTATTTTTCCTATTTTTATGTTGTTTTTCTCACATAAACCTTCAAATTTCTAACTTCCATGTGTTTCTAGCCCTATTGCGCAGGTGACAGACATCAGCCGCAACTGAGACGGCAACTTTTGTGAAAATCTGCCGCCGAGACAACCGGAGTTGGGGGTCGCACTTTTCAGCCCCTAAACTACGACCTGGACCCCCAGGTCGCACTTTTTGTCCCAAAAACTGCGACCTGGGTAGCGGAAAACAACCCAAAAACTGCTACCTGAGCGAAAAACAGGTCAAAATTTTTTTTTTGGAATTTTTCTGAAATTTTTCTGGGTTTTGTCTGAACCTCTGTCAGGGTTGTCTGACCTTCGTCTCCGCCCGTTTAGACCTATTATTGCTCTTTTTTACTCAACTAAGTGGGAATCTAGCCCCCTAGGGTTTCAGTACCCTCCACTTTTTGTGGCAGAGTTTTAGCTACTGTAAGTGTCTAAATTTTCAGAGTTTCAGCCTTCCTTTTTCAGATCTGATACCTCATCCTCCGATCCCTTTAAATCAGCCTTCCTTCCTTTCAAATCACCTCTTGTTGTTTTGTTTGGACCTCTCTTTAGGACCTCCTCCCTGTCCTTTCTGATTTTTGCTGATTTCTTCCCTTTTTTCCAGCCACCTTGCCTCTGTCTCTTGGCTGTGATCTGCACCTCTTTTCAGCAGCTTTACCCTTTAGATCCCTGTCCCTTTTGACCCTAGATCTATTGGCCTCTTTTTAGTGTGTTTTGATTATATTAGTTTTGAGAGTCCCACCTTTTTGGGTTAGATTGATGCATGTTTAGCTGTTAAATGTTCTGTTATTTCAGCATTATATACTGTTCTCTGCAGATTTCTTTTCAGTTACGCAGCACACTTTTTCTTGCACTGAAAACGAAAAGGGTTTAAAAATTAAAATTAACGCACATCACACACTGACCCTAAGTGAAGAAGTGCCTGGTTAACACCGCCTGGCAAAGACTCTAAAATCAATTGTCACTGCACCTTGTCTGCCCTGGACCTTTCTTGATTCTGTCCCTTTCTGCCCTTGTCGGTTTCTTTATTCCTGTCATCATTGCGCCCCCAAGGCGCCTTTCCCGGAGACTTCTTGGCCTTCATCCTCAGTTTCCAGTTGGTCGACCTGCTCCGCCCCACCGTCGTCGAGCCAATCCTCCTTCGAGTCCGCACTCCGACTCCTCTCCTGATTCATCGGGTTCTCCTTTTCTTTCTGGTTCTCCCCCTGTCACCTTCACTATGTCTGGTCCAGGGCCTCACGCTGGCAGTGCTCCCAGCCCTAATGCCGGAACTACTACTAGTAGAACCGCCACAGGAACTACCTCAGCTGCACCCATGCTCCCCTTCTTGGCAGGCCTCAGCCTCCCCGATTTGGACCGGTTGACAAATGACCCTATACACCATGACGCTAGTTGGCCCGCTATGCCGACAAAGCTCCCTTCCGACATCCCAAATTTTGAAGGCCGTGCTGGAGAAGATCCTTCCAATCATGTTTGATCTTTCCACATGTGGTGTTCATCTACCTCCATTACCGATGACTCTGTTCGTCTTAGATTGTTCCAATGCACGCTTACAGGCGAAGCTTCTAAGTGGTATGTTGATCAGCCCACTTCCTCCCATACCACCTTTGCAACTCTTGCCCGGGCTTTTTTATCTTACTTCCAGCTTCCCCTTCGTTATGACACTGGTATCAAACTCTTGACTTCCTTCAAGCAAACCTCTTCGACCCGCCTTTCTACCCATGTCCAGGAATGGCGAAGAAGACGGAGCCTATGCCAATCTCTTCCCTTTGAAGACCGTGTCTACATGGACTGGTTCCTTAGATCTCTCTTGTCCCCTATCGGGAAAGATGTCACATCGCATTTTCCTCAAACCGAAGAAGATGCCCTCCAAATTGCGTTAAAGTATGACCTGATCTACGCTCAGACAGGTTATGATCCTACTGTCCTACCTGATCTCCCCAAACCCGGTGATGCCCATACACCGGGGGCACCTCATGCCACCGACAGTATCGTTGGATCTATCTCTCATCCATCCGCTCAACCTCTCATGAGCTATGGTTTTCCTGGGGGAGGGGGCACCACTCCCTACACTTCTCCCCCTTCCGGTAGCACGCATCCAGGATACGGCATGCCTCATCCTTTTTCCCAACCTCCTGCTTACCTCAATGTTGCCCAACCTAACCATTACCCTCATCCGCAGCCTGGTGCGCCAGCTCCTCTAGCATATGCGCTTTCGCCTCCCTTGCCTTCTCAACCCCTGCAACAGCCGTCACCGCCCCCTCAAGAGCCGGTGGATGCACAACAGGGATTCATGGCTACCCAACCACCTAACGGACAGGTGGCCACTCCACCTTCCCCTTCTGGTTCCTCCAATTACCAGATCCTCATGATGAACTCTGATCCACCTCTAACCGTCGACCTTAACCTTCAAACTTGGTCTCGCCAGTACCCCACGCCTCTCGCTTAGTCTGCCCCCGAGTCCGCTTCTTCCGGTTCTACAGAGCCTCTTTCGACAACCAATGGTCCCTTACATATCCCTCAACCCAAAGTTGAGGTCCATACCAAGATTCCTAAAGGACCGTTACGTCGAAATGTTGCTTCTGGTCGAGCTGCTCATTCGTATAGCATAGTAGATGATTTGGCGCAATCTCCTGCTGCCATTTCCACACTGGAACTCCTCCAGTCGTGCCCTTCCCAAAAGAAGGCTCTACTATCTGCCGTGGGCGCTGTAGATCCTGCTGATTACCAAATGATTGTTTTCGACGCCTCTCAATCGGACCATCCTCCTCTTCCTGCTTCCGTCACCTTCCAAATCCCAGTCAAAATCCTGAACGCCAACGTTTCCTGGTGTATAATTTATGAGGGGGCATCAACCTATGTGATTTCTGCTTCGGTTTGGAAGCAACTCGGATCTCCTGAGCTGGCCCCTTCCACGATCACCCTTCAAGCGTGGGACGGTCATGCCTCCCATCCCATTGGCCTCTTCCGTAATTGTCCTATCACCCTTGCTGGTAAGACTGTTTGCGTTGACGTCGAAGTCATCGACGCCCCGCTAGACTACAACCTTCTATTGGGGTGAAGCTACACCTATGCTATGTCTACTATCCCATCCGCGGTTTTCCGCAAGATGTATTTCCCTCATAATGGAAAGATAGTCACCATTGACCAGTTGACATATCATGAGCCAACATCTCAGACCTCACCTGAGACGCCCATCTCTTCTGTAGCCAACAAGAAAACCGTCGATTCCTTGACCAATGTCTCTCCTGGCGTCTACAAAGACTCCTCTTTGCTCGGAACCTTCCCTGGTCTTCCTCCTCCTCCTATCTCTGACCCCAGCTCATCGAATGTTTGCATGATGCAATCGTCTCGGGCTGCTCTCAAGCAACCTGCTTCGGCTAGTCAGCAACCTTGCCCTCCGCAACCTGCTCCTAGCCCTTCCCCTGCAGTTGGTAGTCATGAGCCTCTTTATCCCCCTGGCATGGTTCCTCCAAGCCTTAGCCATTTAGGAGCCGTCCCACCTAGCCATTACCCCTCTGGTCAGATACCGTTCCTAGCTCCCCCACCAGGAGTGTACACGGTACCGGTCATGGCCACCCTCTCTCTTCCTAACTTGACCCTTGGATTCCCGTTTGGTACCTTGATCCTCCAGCCCCCACCTTGCCTGGTCAACCCAAACCTTATATTGCTTTGACCCCGGTTCAACCGGCCCCCATGCCTTCTCCCGCTGCATCAGTGCCTCAGTCACCTCAACAGGAACCACCTCCTGTTGCGACCGCTTCGGGTAAGAAGGGCAAAGCTCGCAAGGGGGCATAAAAGGACAAGGATGCCCCGACAAACCCTGCTCCTCCTCAGCCTCCAAAACATACCATCCAGTGTGCTTTGTGTGACGTTGTCGGTCATGCCTCCCATACCTGTCCTGCATTGCTTCATCTCAAGCCCATGGTTAATGTCACGTTCCTTGAGTCCGCGGTCCCAGAAGCCTCTGTTCCTTCCGCGACCGCGGCCAAGAACCCCAAGACTATTCACACCAACCACCCCTGTGCTTTGTGTGATCTTCATGGCCATTACACCCATCTTTGTCCCCGCCTCGAGGACTTCCGCACCTCTATCGTCGCGGTCCACCAATTCGAGGCCAAGCGCAATGAGTCCAGCTCTCCCCTATTTGCGCATTCTGCTTCAGCAGAACTACAAGATATGACTGCTCCCATTGACATTCCCCCTCCTAATGTCGAGATGACGGAGCCTTCGTCCAACATTTTTTACCTATCATCATCCATGAGACCCTCGGGGAACATTCCATCTGAATCCTCCCCTGTTGTTTCGCTTGACCTTCCTTCAGCGATCATCTTGGGCTCAACATCGGTAGATCCTTTATCTACTTACTCTTCAGTCACCCCTTGTGACGATGTGCATGTGAACCTCTCTTCTCATGATGATGATTCCGGTCACTTCACCACGTCAGGTGGTCTTTCTTCCACCAGTCACCCCATCTTCTATCGCAATGACGACATTATGGAAAAAATCCCCACCCCTGACATTATCTATTCCCCCTTACATCGAACCCATGCGTTCACACCACATCCACCTTGTGGCCATTACATTGAAACCCACTGTTTGGGTAAGGGGGCACCCACATTTGAGAGACCAAGAGAATCAATTCTCCACAACTCTCCTAGTGGATTTGGTCGTGTTGACTTTAGTCGCAGTATTCTTCCACATTTCGAAGAACCTCTAGAGTCCCATATCATTTCAGATCACTCTAGGGATGATACCCCTTATCGTTCCCTCATCTTACATTAGCAACACAGTCTCTTAGACATTATTGTTGACCAACCTATAGCTTTTCTACGAGAGCATCAATTCATTATCTCCAAATCCTCTTTTTGGGATAGTGACACAGGTATGCCAACTCGAAAACTTAAAGTCCATTTGATCCCTATATGCAGTACCAAAAGAGATTGGTAATCCTCCATTTCCTTTCTCACACTGCATAACCATAACGAGAACAAATGGCACACCACATCATTTAAATGTGTTTAGATTCCCCTTTTTTCTAAATACATTTTGGCATGACCACACCATGCTCGGGGGCACCTATGCCCCTCAACCATAACCCTCCTCACGTCGTTTTTGGAGAGGAGGTTGTCTTACCAATCGAGTGTGACATCCCTTCCCTTCATCTGGCTGTTGAACTTCTCCCTGACACCCAACCTCTAGAACAACGACTTATCATGCCTGAGCGTGCCTTTGAAGACCGCCGTGTTGCATTGCAAACCATGGAAGCGGCCAAGAAACGCACCAAAGCTCAATATGACCGAAAAGTCCAGCCTCAAAGGCGACCTTGTTCTAGTATGTGACCAAGCCCATGATGTCCTTGGTCACGGGAAGTTCGACTCATTATGGCTAGGCCCTTACGTCATCAGTAAGGGTCTTGGTAAGGGGGCATACCTTTTAGAGGACTTTGAAGGCAATCCTCTTCCTAATCCTCGCAATGCACTCTATCTTAAGAAATATTACCCTTAGCATTTCCCTTCTGAGATGTGTGTTTTATGTTCTGTTAGATAGCCAACATCTTTTTTGTACTTTCATCCTTCACCAGGAGCTATTTTGTCCAAGAAGGATCACTTCACCTCTCCTTAAAATCGAATTTCCTCACTTACGACACTTGTACTTGGGGCACCATATTGCCTCCTTACTTGTCTTCGTTCGTGTCGATTTTCATCATGAGTTACCATCTTGTACTCATGTTTTCATGGTCCCCCATTGGGCCTTTACTGTATGGCAGCACCATCGAGTCGCCCTTGTTTAGAGCATCCAAGTTGAGTCATCATTCCCTCCATGGAGTCTATACCGAGTCCCTTTGTACCCCACTATAGCCCTCCATCCTTCATTGCTTGGTCTCTCTCTTGTGTCACACATTATGACCTTCAGTTCCGCTGTCCCCTATCCCTTATGATATCGTGTCAGTTGCTGCCATGTCATTCATGCCCTTTATGCTCTAACAAGGGAAGTCGTCCATTCGCTACTTAGTCCTTTCCATTTCACTCTCATCATTAGTGTCAGTCTGTCTGTCGCTCTACTATTTTCTCTCGTGCCTTAGTTGGGGACATCTTACTGCCTCACCTATGGCGGACCTCCTTCTGTTGACATCAGCACATTCATTCCAGAAGCCAGGTCTAGAGGGCGGTGTACCTTGGTTCCAGCTTCCACCCTTGTTCGGTGCCTCGGATCAGGCCAAGGGATCTCTCATTTCCCTTTGACTTGATTGTTTCTCCAGCTCCTTGCAGCATGATCGAGATTCGTATACTTGATGGTCCAGTGATCCAGGAGCAGCTCGTGATGATTCCTGGGTGTGTGTGAGATGTCTCAACCCTCCTGAGGGGGTGGCCCTGCAGGTAGCCCCCCACATGCCCGGATGACCTATTCCTTGCAGCCTTTGATGCAGCTCCAGATATTTGATGATGTTGGCCGTAGCCACTTGCAGCGCCTCTTTGACTTGCACGTATCAGTCAGATTTCCTGAGCCCTTCCCCATTTACAGGGGGCATTTGGGTTGTGTTTGTATCTCATGTACTCAGATATTATTGTACAAGTCCTAGCCGTTATCCCAGGCACAACATGTATATGGGATTCCTCATTGCATTCTTATCTGGCTCATGATTATGCCAGCTGTACTTTATGGTTCAGTCCCTTGTTTACTGGACACACTATTCTTTTGTACTTTGTCTCAGCGGGCATAGGTATGCCTCCCCCGCCGCCTTCAGCACAGGTACCCTCTCATAAAAAGAGACTTGTTGCACCTGCGAGTCTCGTCTCCTCAGGGTCTAGTCCTTCAGCACACTATCTACCTTACATTTCTCTCTCTGACATCCCTTTTGTTGTCTAGTGATTGTGTTCTTACAATGTACTTCGGTCATACGATTTTCTCTTGACACTCGCACGCTGGGGGGCAATCTGTTACACCATTTTTTGGTCATCTAACCTATTATCATTAGATGGACCCAAGTACACCATGTAAGACCAGTTTTACCCTAAGTAAAACTGCTTTCACTATGTTAAAACAGAAAACCCCAAAAGGAAATATTAAACAAACCTATATTTGTTTGATTTTCCTCATGGAATAATTAATTAAACCATAATTTAATTATTATTCCCAGTCATGTTTAACCCAAAATCAAAGAAATTAATTAGATAAACCTTTATTTATCTTATTATTTTCTAGGAATAAGTATTTAAACCTTATTTAGATAATATTCCTTGTTAAATATGACCAAATCACCCACAAATAATTAAATAAATCACTATTTATTTAAGTTTCTTTCAACCACTTCCTTAAATAATTAAATAAATCATTATTTATTTGATTATCTTCTAACCGCTTCCTTAAAAAGATAAATAAATCATTTATTTATTTATTTTTGACAAATTAAGGGATTTGACCCAAGTCAAATACCTTTTCCCTCCAACAAGTATAATAAAATATTCCATAAAAAGTGGATCTAGATCTGGTTAACCCATGCACCAAGATCTAGAATGACCCAATATTTTGTTATAAATAGGAGGGTTTTTCCTACCATTCTTCACCTTTTGTTGCCTATTAGATCACTCTGGATCTATACACTTGGTCACCATTTTCCGCCATTTGCTGTGAGAGCTCCCTTTGAGTTCCATTCTTTGTGTGGGTCTTCTACACCAACAAGAGAGAGAAATCTTAGATCTGAAGTGCTGAGGACTTCCAAGAACCCATCCCACTAAGGAGAATTGGATACACCTTCTTGTTTTCCTCCCAGGTGCCCCATTAATATAAAAATTCTTTCAAAAATTGTTCTTGTCTTGTCTATTGGTATATGGAGCAAACCCTTACTTTTTCTGCTTAATGTCTTTTCATACATAGATCTGGTTTTCTGCAGCTCTTTTATGTCTAACTAACCGCAGATCTGAAGATATTGGCAGCCACTTTTGTTGTTAGGGCTATTAGTTATGCGTAGCTAAAGTGGTCCTTTTCCGTACACTTCGACAAAGGATTCATACTAACATTGTTCACCGAACTTTCATTTCTGCATGCTTTCCTCTTCTTTTCCTTTTCCATAATTGCATTCAAGTTTCATGCCCAATCATTTCCCAAGTCCGGAAAATCTCACAATCTCTTCTTTGTTCTACCCTGGCAGTTTTAATTAAATTTAAATCTGAGAGTGTTAATATCTCAAATCTCTGAGATTTGAGATATTAATCCCGAGTCCCTTATGTTATGCGCTCTATATCAATGCATATATTCCTCATTATAGTTAGCAGTAGAGCCGCAACCCAACGTTATGCCTGACCATACCTTGATTATTATACACTTGTGTATAACTCAACGACATCATATGAATATTCACACAGCATTCGAATGTTGCCATATATGCACATTCGCTCATACATATATACTGACTTTAATAAAATGTTAACCATCGCTTATATATATCATCGCAGATTAAACCCATAAGCCTTAATACATGTTTGATTGGGCCCCACACATGCAATCAATAACCACTCAACCGCATGCACCGCACCTTTGTTAATTCACACACCCATCCGACGGTCGTTACCACGATCCCTTACCTCATGCAATCCGGCGGATTTCGCTCGACCAACATGTGCGAATGATAATGAGCGATCGACAAACTTTAACGGGCGGTTTTCCAACCTCGCCTATGCCACGTGTCAACAATCCTGTGGAATCGCTGCCCAACCAAAGATTACCGCTTACTCACCTAAAGCGGTACGAAGAGGGGAAACCCACCTTGTAAACCCACTCGTGGTTTTGCTACAGTGATTGACCGCGGTTGTACATCTGGTTTGCGCTCTCCTATGTATATTCTCGTTTATTAACTCCAGGTTTAATCTCCGGTTGAGGAATTCAATTAACACGAACAAAAAAATGTATTTCTTTCTATAAAGCAGGAATTCTATTATCATAAAACAGAGTTAAGTGACCACGGTTTCCCGCAGGGTTCTTCTATGAGTGGGGTTAAATGCACAGGGATTATTCGAATGAATTTACGACTATGGTTCCGCTCCATTATAAGTGGCCTTGGTCTCTGGCATTTCAACACGGTCCTGCCATATATATAACGCACAGTTCTACCATATATACAACCTCTATGTCAATCGAATACAAGTGCTATGTTCAAAAATGGGGATAATTTCAAACATAATTCAAACAGTGAATGCCAACTGATTCAAAGCATATCCAATCTCATTGCATTCCACTGCACATTTGAATATAAAGCCTGGAATGTTATGTGTAACGCCCGGCTGTATAAAAGATTCTCAAGATTTATATATATATATACATATTCTTGGAATAACAGTTGTGGCTCTGCCTCTACCGCTTCTGTCACTCTGCCTCTGCCTCTTCTGTTGTGATAACGGCTCTGTCTCCGTATTTGCTTCTTATGCCTCTGCCTTTCTCCTTTATATTCATTTCCTCTTTGCTGCCTCCATTGTCTGTCTTTGTCTCCTTGTAACTGTTCCTGTCTTTTCATCTGCCACCTCCTTTGCCATCAATGACAACATTTCCAATAGTCTCCCCCTTTGGCATTGATGGCAATACATTTTCTCTGTTTGCCTGCTCTTTCTCCTGTTGTTTGCTCTTCCTCCCCCTTTGACATCAATGGCAAAGGGTTGATTTTTGCATTTCCTCTCTCTGAGTTATGTTTAGGCCCTCTTCTGCTGACTTTATACCATGCTGCTCCATAGTGATGTATAAGACTTGTTGAGAGAACACTTTGAGGATTATCGAATTTGAATATATACTATAAATTGATACAGTTCTTTCACTTGTATAGAGCTAAAAGTGAGAATAATGATACTTCATAGAATACATTGTATCAGCTTTATCTAGTCAGAGATGTATGATTGGATTCAACAACTAAAATGCTGAGAGGCTTCAAATGATAATCACTACTCGTCTTTTATATTTCAGATTCTTAATATAATGTTTCAGAGCACAATACTGATCCTTTTGCTCTGTAATTGACCTTTTGATGCTTTAATAATGTAGATAGCTCTAGGATAATAACTTGGTGTTCTTTTGCCTTAATCCTTTGATCCTGAGGACCTGATTCATGCTTTCCTTGCTGACTGTTCTCCTCCTGGAATGATATTTTCAATTTTTTTCTCCTCCTGAAATGATATTTTTGTTTTTGTTCTCCCCTGAAATTGTGTTTTCTCTTTATATCAGAGAGTAGCATCTGTAGATACTACCCCTAGTTTATCTCTCAAATATTGAAATGGTTCTCTAGCAAGAGGTTTGGTAAATATATCTGCTGTCTGTTCTTTTGTTGGTACATATTCCAGCTTTACTATCTTCTGAGCCACTTGTTCTCGGAGGAAATGATACTTGATTGGAATATGTTTAGTTTTTGAGTGAAGTACAGGATTTTTAGATATACTTATAGCACTTGTATTATCACATTTGATTGAGATAGGTTCATCAATGCTTACCTTCATGTCTTGAAGAGTTTGCTTCATCAACATGACTTGTGTACAACATGCTTCTGCTGCTATATATTCTGCTTCAGCCGTAGACAGAGAGATGGATGTTTGTTTCTTACTTAACCATGCCACCAGACTTTCGCCTAGATAGAAAGCACCTCCACTTGTACTTTTCCTGTCATCAACACAACTGGCCCAATCTGCATCTGTGTATGTTGTTAAAGTGAAGCTTTTGCCTTTAGGATACCAAAGTCCATATTGTGTTGTTCCTTGTAGATATCTGAGTATTCTTTTTACTGCCAGAAGATGGTTTTGTTTAGGTGTTGCTTGATATCTTGCCACTAGTCCTACTGCTAGCATGATGTCTGGTCTTGATGCTGTCAAATACAACAGGCTTCCTATCATGGACCTGTAGAGTTTTTGATCTACATCTGCAGTCCCATCATCAGCACACAACTTGCATCCCGTGATCATGGGTGTTGTCACAGGTTTGTAGTCCTCCATTTTGAATTTTTTCAGCATTTCTTTTAAGTATTTTTCTTGAGAGATGAAGGTGCCTGTGTTCTTTTGTTGAATTTGCAGTCCCAAGTAGAAACTGAGCTCTCCAATCATAGACATTTCAAACTCTGTTTTCATTTCATCAGCAAACCCTTTTTCTAGTTCATCTTTGTTGCTTCCAAACATAATGTCATCAACATATACTACAACAATCAAGAGTTCATCTTCATGGGCTTTTATGTATAGATTGCTGTCTACTCCACCTCTCCTAAAGCCCTGTTTTTGAAAATATTTGTCCAGTCTTGAGTACCAAGCACGAGGAGCCTGTTTCAGTCCATATAGGGCCTTCTTCAGTCTGCACACATAGTCTTCTTTGTCTGTCAATGAGAAGCCTTCTGGTTGTTCCATGTACACTTATTCTTCTAGATCTCCATTAAGAAAAGCAGAATTTACATCCATTTGATATACCTTGAAGTCTTGATAGCATGCAAATGCCAGGAACATTCTGATAGCTTCCATTCTAGCTACAGGGGAAAATGTTTCATCATAATCAAGTCCTTCTATTTGTGAGTATCCTTTTCAGACCAGCCTTGCTTTATTCCTGATTACTTGTCCTTGCTCATTCATTTTGTTTTTGAATACCCATTTTGAACCAATGATATTTTTCTCAATAGGTCTAGGAACTAGTTCCCATGTATTGTTCTTCTCAATTTGGTCCAATTCTTCATTCATTGCTTTTACCCAATACTTGTCCTTGCTGGCTTCTTCAAACTTCTTTGGCTCTATTTGTGATAACATTGCTATATATACTTCTTCTGTCTGTTCAGTTAGTTGCCTTATTGTTTGCACTCCTACACTCTTGTCTCCTATGATTTGATCTTCTGGATGGTTCTTTTGAGTGTATCTTGAGGGATTTTTTGAGTTCAGTTCAGCATTTTCTTATGTTTTGCTTGTTTCTTCATCATCTTGGTCCTCTTCTTCATGATTTTCAGGATGGTTGCTGCAATCTATATCTCTTGTCTTGTTTGGAAGTTCTTCATCAAATCTTACATCAATACTTTCTACAATTTTTCGAAGAGTCTTGTTGTAGCATCTGTATCCTTTACTCTTGGATGCATGTCCTAAGAGTATTCCTTCATCTGCTCTTGCATCAAACTTCCCCAGATTTTCATCATTATTCTTTATGTAGCACTTCCTGCCAAAGACTCTAAAGTTCTTGATTGATGCAGGTTTACCATGCCATAGCTCATAAGGTGTCTTATCACTGTTAGGTCTTAAATGAGCTTTTTTTAGAATATGTACTGCTATGTGTATAGCTTCTGCCCAAAAGGTTTGAGTAATGTTACTCTCTTGCATCATAGCTCTGGCCATTTTTTGTACAGACCTGTTTTGTCTCTCTGCTACTCCATTATGCTGAGGTGTCCCTACAATAGTAAATTGTTGCTTTATCCCATGTTCATTACATAGGTCTGCAAAGTCATAATATGTGAATTCACCTCCTTTGTCTGATCTGATACATTTAAGTTTGCATCCAGTTTGATTTTCGACTAATGCTTTGAATATCTTAAATTTTTCTAGTGCTTCTGATTTGTTCTTGAGAAAGCAACCCATGTCATTCTGGAGAAATCATCTATTATCAGCATGAAGTAGGAATATCAACTTGGTGTCTTAGTTCTAGCAGGTCCACATAGGTCCATGTGCACAAGCTAAAGTGGTCTTCTTGTTGATAGCTCATCTTTAGATTTAAAGGATATGCAAGTCTGTTTCCCCAATTGACAAGATTTGCATATGGTATTTGAAGGTCTTTTTATTTCTGGCATATCTCTGACAGCTTTCTTCTTGCTCAGTCTGATGATATGGTCGAAACTAAGATGTCCCAATCTCCTATGCCATAACCATGACTCCTCGAGTTTGCTAAGATGGCAGGCTTCATCTTCCTCTTTTACTACGTACACATTACTCTCTGTTCGAACACTTTTGAGCAGAGTCTTTCCTGTTGTGATTGCCCTGACTACACAATCTTGTGCTCTAAAAAGAACCTCACAGCCTTTGTCACACATTTGACTGACACTCAGTAAATTTTCTTTCAGTCCATCCACAAATAGTACATCTTGGGCCTTTCCTCTGCCATTGTCTATGCTGACTGAGCCTTTTCCCTTGATCTTTCCTGATTTATCATTGCCAAAAGTATCATTGCCAGATTTCTTGTCATCAAGAGTTATAAACTTGCTTCTGTCTCCAGTCATGTGTTTATAGTAGCCACTATCCAAATACCACTGGCTTTTCAGATCTTGAGCAGTTAGAGCCAGGTCACACTTATTCTCCTTCTTTTTCCACTAGAGGCATCCTTCTGTTTGATATCTTTTGTGAGGTGATGAATTTAATCTTTTAGATAATATTTGGAAGGCACATGTCCAATGATTGCACATAAAGAACAGACCAGATGGTGGAATGTGAGTATGAACAAAATTTTTGACCCATATCCTGAGAGAACTGACACCACCTGTACATTTTCAAGACTCCTCTCCAATGATTTTATGTAGCCACTCTTGTTACCAAAATAGGTAACCCATAGAAGCAACTCAACATAATTCGATGGTGAGGTTCTTCTCTCCAAGCTATTATTTGAGACAGTCTCTTTACTGTTTGCATCTTTAGCTGGTTTGAATTACTCCTCCTTGCATGAAAATATGCAACAATGTGTCCCAGCTTGTGGCACACATAGGAGGTGGCATTCTTCATAGGAGGGAAGAATCTCCTTTGATGGCTTGCAAATTTGACAAACTCAGGAGTATATGAACCTTTTTCTGTTGACTGAGTATTTCTTTCATTCTTCGTTATTCGAGGATTCTTCTGGGTTCTGTCTCCCTCCTTACAGGCTTCTTCTTTTGTAGGAATTATTTGAGGTGCTTCATCCTTCTCTGCTTTTACAAAAATAAATTTTATGTTTTCCTTTTCTTTGCTTTTACTTGATTCTCCTTCATAGCCTATTCCAGTTTTTATCAAGGGAGATATTTGAGCATCCAAAATCTCATCCAACTTACCTGAGCTTTTTGTTTGAGAAGAGTTTATATACACTTTCTTTTGATCATTTTCTAATTTCTTCCTTAGACATACAACTTCTTCTTCCATCTTCTCTTGTTCTCGAGCTTTATCCTTGATTTGATGAAGTAACATTTCTTCTATCTTCTTGGCTTCTTCAAGCTTTACCTTCAGCTGCATGACGACTTCTGAATTTTGTTCTTCTTTCACATATTTGAGGAGAATCTCTTTTTGTTTTCTGCATTTTAGTTTGAGTCTATCAATCTCCTCTAGGGCACTTCTTAGCTCCCCCTCAAGGTCAACTTCACCTTCTTCTTCATCTTCTAGCAAGAGTCCTTCAAGTTCTTCTATGGCCATCAGTAAAAATTCAGAGGTTCCTTCTTCTCCTGAGGATTCATCTGAGTCTTCAGATGTACTGCTGTCTTGTTGAGCATAGAAGGATTTTCTGCTGAATCTCTTTCCTTTCTGCCAGTTCTTTGATGTATTTTTCTATGATTCTTGAGCCCGATTCTCAGCTTTTGTGAGGAATACCTCAGCGCAGGAACAACCAACTTTTCCTATGAAGAAATAATTTGGGGCTAGTTTACCTTTATATTTACCTAAGCCTATATCTAGTTTCTTGACAAATTTAGCCTCTTCTTCATTAGAGCAAGAGCATATGTCTTCCTTTTCTTCTTTCTTCTTTTCTATTTTAAAATTTTCCTCCTCTGATGCATTTTCTGGGAGCTCTATTTCATATGTCATAGATTTATGAGTTTGTTCATGGTTAAGGGCCCTCCTAATCACTGTTTTCTTCATTTATACCTTGGCATTAAACTGATGAAGTGATTCTTAGTAACTTTGTAAATAATTATACTTTCCCGGCATGGTTTCTCCAAGAGCTTTCATATTGTTAAGACAATTTTCGCAACTTTTAAGAAGAAGTCACAATATCTTCATCATCATTCATTTTTAAATTTTCGAAACCGGGTCGTATACTTGAATTTTGGCAGCTTCTTTTACCTTTTTATTTCTGATATTCTTCTGAGAGTGTCCAGACATTTAAAAGTCAGACTGTATTATTTTGATAAACCTACTTTACCTACTTTCACATATCTATTTACATTGTAATTAGTTTGCTTTTATTTTTGTTTTTGTGTGCTTTTGTTTAGCTTCTTTCTCTGAATCAGTTGACTTTGTGACATATCCAAATTCCACAGCGTCCCAAACTTCTAATCCTAAATACATTATATATGCTTTCATTCTTATTTTCCAGAAGGCATAATTAGCACCAGTGAAGTAAGGTGCTTTATTGGTTGAGATTCCTTCTTGACTAGCCATCTTGAGGGCCTAGGATCTCCTTTCAGTTGTTAGACTGATACAAAAGGAACTTGCTCTGATACCAAATGTTGAACCTTTAATTAAACTGAGAGGGGGTGAACTACGAATAGCTATCTCTCATCTTTAAACCTTTTATTAAACTTATTTACACCCTTCATTTACATCTGAATTAATGTGTATAACTAGAATGTAAGCTAAATAAAGTACAGTATAATATAATAAGAGACTTAATAAGGAGAGTAGGCAGCATAAGCATGATACACGGACTAATACAAATATCATGCACAGAGACACAAGATATAAGTGGAAACCCATAAAGGGAGAAAACCACATCTTATTATTGTTGTGATGCAAAGGCAAGCTCCAACTCCCTCTCACCACTGTTTTTCTGCAGGCACCAACCTACAGGAGGCTCCAACCTCAATTCTGCAAGCTACAACTTGCAAGGAAGCACCAACTCCCTCAATTTATCAAACTGAATGTTTGTTGATTTACTTCAGATATCAGCTCTGTTCTGTAGCTTCTCTTTCTGCTCTTCTTCTCTTAATCTTCTCTACTTTATTCTTCTATATTCTGCATTCTCTATATTTGCTCTCTCTCCCTGAGGTTATCAAATTGATATTATATATAGAAATTCTCACATGATTGTTTGTATTTCACAAGGAATTTGGAGTGAACCGTCATGACTCTTTGGCTTCTATCTTCCTATTCCTTTTTCCAACTCAATTTTAAAATTACTACAATATGTACAAATTTCCATGCTACAGTGGGATTTTGTCTTTTCCTTAGGATACTTGCCTTTGCATCACACAAAATAAAAATAATTACAACATTTACATTCACATTTTAATTACACATTTCAATTTCACTCAGCTCCTTTTCTGGATTTTGGCTTTACTGGATTTGTCTTTTTCTTCTGCTGTTAAGAACCTGTTCTGCATACACTTTGTTCACTGTCATCTGTATATTCCCTGTTTTCTATGCTTATTCAACTGTCCAAATCATTCTTGTACATATTCCTGTTCACCGAACTTTCATTTCTACATAATTTCCTCTTCTTTTCCTTTTCCATAATTGCATTCAAGTTTCATGCCCAATCATTTCCCAAGTCCGGACAATCTCACAATCTCTACTTTGTTCTACGCTGGTAGTTTTAATTAAATTTAAATCTGAGAGTGTTAATATCTCAAATCTCTGAGATTTGAGATATTAATCCCGAGTCCCTTATGTTATGCACTCTATATCAATGCATATATTCCTCACTATAGTTAGCAGTAGAGCCGCAACCCAACGTTATGCCAGACCATACCTTGATTATTATGCGCTTGTGTATAACTCAACGACGTCATATGAATATTCACATAGCATTCGAATGTTTCCATATATGCACATTCGCTCATACATATATACTGACTTTAATAAAAGGTTAACCGTCACTTATATATATCATCGCATATAATCCCAACTTTGGATTAAACCCATAAGCCTTAATACATGTTTGGTTGGGCCCCACACATGCAATCAATAACCACTCAACCGCATGCACCGCACCTTTTTTAATTCACGCTCCCATCCGACGGTCGTTACCACAATCCCTTACCTCATGCAATCCGACGGATTTCACCCGACCAACATGCGCGAATGATAATGAGCGATGGACGAACTTTAACGGGCGGTTTTCCAACCTCGCCTATGCCATGTGTCAACAATCCTGTGGAATCGCTGCCCAACCAAAGATTACCGCTTACTCGCCTAAAGCGTTGCGAAGAGGGACAACCCACCTTGTAAACCCACTCGCGGTTTTG